>OX578151.1:100641210-100696210 GCA_951213105.1 Amaurobius ferox
TATAAGCAGTGTACGAAAAGTAGTACGAAAAGTAGGTGTACGACTAAGCAGTGTACGAAATTTCAAATCCTTAGGACGTGGGGAAGTTGTGTGTTAAAACTGCCATCAAAGAAGTTGAAACACACGTCCAGACAGACAACCATCGAACATGACGATTTTAATAAAATATTTTAAAGGAGGTTTGATTGGATATCTGATGAAAAATTGATTACGAAATCGCAAAAGACTATAAAGTATAAAATAAAATATTGTAAAAAATCTTAAGTTGACTGTTTTAGTAAAATGCATTAAAAATTAAAAATAATTTGTAACTATCACAGCATTCTTGGTCATTTGTAACTAAAACTAAAACGGGACATAAGAGAATTGTATTTGAACATTAACAGAATTTTAAGGAATAATAGAAGCCAACAAAATGGCATATATAAGAATGACAAATTGTTAAATCAAAATTATAAAAGCAAAATGTAAACGGATTGAATGTAATTATTCGTAGCACCAGAGTGACGCAAGATGTTAAGCACGTGACTTTCCCTACAAACATAAATTCATTCCCTCTTTCTTTCTTTTCCTATTCATTAAACGTAGCTTAATTGCAGAAAATAGTACTGATAGTTATTTGAAATTGCGCCCTGAATTCGCAGTTTTATTTCAATTTTCGTTTTCATTTCGAGACTGGACGTGTTTTCAAAGGCGAGGAGGCATTAATGCCAATAAAGTAAAATATCTCGAAAGTTATGGCGTTGGCTTTATTCAAAGGAATATACACATACATAATATATACAAAAAGGAAAGTTTCATAGTTAAAAATTACGTATGAAACAAGCACTTAATTGGTACACTTGAGTATACTTAGCCTTTAATTTTAGGTTTTGACGAAGTTTGCCGGCCATTTAGCAAAATAAGGCGAATCGTACCAAAATTTAATCCGCACCAGGGTAACCCACAAGTGACTTATCTACCACATTTTGCGAAATTTGGTCGAATAGTTTTTCAACTAGTGTGGATAACATTCGATTTTGGAAAACTATTTAGCAAAAAAAGCAGGTTCCTTTTTTCTGAATCATACCGAAATCTAATCAGCACCAGGGTCTTCCATTAGTGGCATATCTGCCAAATTTTGTGAAATTTGATCAATTACTTTCTTAGCTAGTGTGGATGCATTGCACAGATAGACTCACACACACACACACAAACAGACGGCGCGCTAAAAATAGTTTTCTAGTGTTCTAGAGTGCTCAATACGTGTAGATCCGTCGAAAACTAGAGTTGCGATTTTCGACACAATTCCAATACTTTCCCTGTACACTATCATATATTGTAGAGAAAGTAGAAATCTGATGTGGGCACCACAGTACCTTCCCTACAGGCTTATATTCACGTTCTCTTTACTTCTTCAATAATTCATTATATTGAGTTTACTTGCACAAAATAACACCCATAATTAAATGAACGTGCAATAAAAATGAACGAGCAATAACATCTAAATTTCAATAAATTGAAATCCTTTTTGGCAAGATATTTTTTTGAAATCCATCTAAGCAAACCAAATATTTATTACACCCAATCCCAAAAACACATAGACTCCGTAATCTTACCAGAAGAGAATTGATAATCATTCATACTGTCATATTTATGTGCTTGAGCAACAAATAGAATTCTTTCCGATGTGACATCAAAGAGAAAAATACGATTTATCAAAATCGTTTCATAAACCATTGAATTCTAGATATAGCAGTTTTTGGAAGGGAATACTACTTCTTTTCTTAACATTTGTGGCAACTAGGGTAAAATTAATCCGCTAGTATCCAATTGGTAGTAGAGTTTTCCGATAATGAAAATAAAAATGGCAGAAAAAAAATTGGTAACAAATGATTTTTTTTTTTACTTTTGCATAAAAAAGAACAAAACGCAGGAGTATTTCAAGTCTTCAATGATAGATTTCGTATTTTCATGTAAAAAAGAATCACGTTCTCACATTCTTTTTTTATATTTTTTTCCTGCAATAAAAAGGAATATTTTTTTTTACTCACAAATTTCGAATTAACTCAGGAAACTCATTTATTGTTGTATGCTATGAAAACCATTTAAATCAGTATTGTTAGAAAAATTATTTTCCCATCATGGGAAAAGAAAAAAAAACTGATGTGGGCAGCACATGACCTTCCCTGCAGATTTATATCCACGTCCTCTTTATTTTAATTAAATTTAATTAAATTTTAATTCAATTTTCGTTCTCATTTGGTTGCTAGACTTATTTTCAAAGTTGGCGTAGAGAAAATATGAAAAAACTAAAATATCTCGAGAACGGCTAGTCCTAGTGTAATGGGATTGGTCTTATTCTTTTCTTCATTAAAATTACGTATAAAATAAGCATTTGATGGATATATTTGAGCGTACGTAGTTTTTTATTTTAGATTTTGATAATTTTTACGGGCCATTTCGCAAAAAAAGACAGGTTATTTTTTTCCGAATCGTACCAAAATCCAATCAGCACCAGGGTGACCCACAAGCGACTTATCTACTGAATTTTTGTAAAATTCGGTCCATTAGTTTTTTAGCTAGAGTGGATAAAGGCAATATTTGCGGGCCATTTCGCAAAAAAAAAGGCGGATTTTTTTATACCGAATCGTCCCCAAAACTAATCAGCACCAGATTCGCATACAATAAACTTACCTACCAAATTTTATGATATTCGGGCCATTAGTATTTTAGTTAGAGTGGATACAAAATCTGCAGAGACAGACGGACATACAGACACACACACAGACATCAAGGGCGCGGTAGTCCAGTGGTTAGCGCGCTGGAATTGCACTCGGTTGGCCCGGGTTCGATTCCAGCCACTGCCAAAACTGCCACCGTGTTCACGCGGAGTACGATCACGTTAAACATGTGGGTCCGTAAGTCCTTCCGAGAGGTTGGCGGTAGGGGAAAGAGGGTACGGTCCCTGTGGATGCCTCCCACACTGGGTTCGGGTCTAAATTGGGTGGCACTTCCCAGCCGTTCAAACAGTTACCTTACACCTTTCTGGTAGGTCGGACGGTCTGGGTCTCAACAACAACAACACACAGACATTACGCTAAAAATGGTTTCATCGTGTTCTAGAGGTCTAAAAACGTGTAGATCCGTCGATAACTCGAGTTGTGACTTTCGGTATGATTCCAATACTTTCCCTATACATTACCATGTGTTGCAGGGAAAGTAAAAGGAAGTAAATATGGAGCGTTTTTTGATATATATCGTTTTATGTACAGAAAAATATTGTTATGACGTACCCTCTTACGTATCTTGGGTGTAATCTCAGGATACAAAGATGAGTCCAAATTCCTGGCTAGCATTTTTATTTAAAATCACTAATAAATGTAAACAGGATCAATATACAGCGAATAGCTCGATAACCATCTTTGAAGATCACTAAATACCTGTCAGATGCAATG
Organism: Amaurobius ferox; assembly: GCA_951213105.1. Classification (NCBI taxonomy): domain Eukaryota; kingdom Metazoa; phylum Arthropoda; class Arachnida; order Araneae; family Amaurobiidae; genus Amaurobius; species Amaurobius ferox. Next base: position 100,644,648 of record OX578151.1, read on the forward strand.
AAACAGCAATTAAACGCCCAGCTAATTCACAGAAATGACTCATACTATTCTCAAAACACTGACGTATATCATAATTTAATCTTGCTCGTATGACGTCAACTACTCTCCAACTGAGCGATGACTCCTTTTATATACTCTCCGTAGAAACTTCTTGAAGGGGCTCGCATCTAACAGAATATTCGTTATTTCGATTAAGTTCTGGTACATTCGAAAAGTCGCCAAGTTGGTGATAAATCACCAAAACTGGCAACATCGCTATCTATAAACAGACAGCGAGTAAGTGCGTAACAGACAGCGATAGTGATTTGAAAGTCTGTAAACAAAACAAATGAGTCTGAAAAAATCGAATAAATTTACCTGAGATTTATTTTATAAAATGTTATATACTCAAAACCCTTTCTGCTCTATCAGTCATCGCCGATATATTTCAACGTTTTCAGACAAATCAATTAGTTTTTACATTATTTTTCAATTCTTTGATTTAAAGAATAGCCAACAAATGAGTTTGGTGTTTGAAACATAACACGATTAGCCTTGTTACCACAATTGAATCAGAAACTAATAATAAATTCAATGATAAAAAATAATAAAATAAAATATTATCTGCTGTAGTTGTAATTTAAAATATCTCAGCAACGCTATATTGTTCACACCCATAAAGTTAATTAAGAAAATTTAAGAATGTGTTTCCTGTGCGGCATAAAAACGAATTTTGTCTGTCTAGGAGTTGAAAGAATGTTAAATTAAACCAGAAAGATCAATCATGAATAAAGCATTGATTATGAAACACTTTCCAACTTCAATGCAATTTTATATAAACATCTCTAAAATGCGATACATTCCTTGGTAATATTTTTAAAATTATCACAATACTACATTAATTTATTATATTTGAAAACTTAAAACTTCATCGAAAGAAATGAACTTCATTCAAATGACGGCAATGAAATATAAATTGCCTGGTTTAAACATCTCTGAAATGCGATACGTTTACTACAATAATTTATCATATTTGAAAACTCCATCGAAAACAAATGAACTTTATTCAAATGACGTCATCGAAATATAAATCGCCTCTATATAAAAGCATCATTTCATTCATAAACATTTTTCCATTCCTTTCATTCATCATAATACTATAATAATTAATTTATTTAAAAACTTAAAACCATGGAGGTACAAGTAATTTAACTCTATGCTTAAAACTTCATCGAAAAAATCGTCTGGTTCTCTGTGTAAAATCAATGAATATCAGCTATATTGCAGACTCCATGAGCTAAATAATTTTGTGTTAAAGAAATACAGCAATTCGAATACAACTCATTCTACATCTTTTGGTGTTTACATTCTCCATAAGTGAAAATTAGGCTTCATTGTAGAAATAATCAAAGTTGGATGATCATTTAAACTCAAATATATTGTAATTGCATTCTTTCGGTATGTAGATGCACAGAATTTAAGCAAAAATAAATTTAATAACATTTAAAATTTGAATACATTTTACAAACATTTGAAAAATAGAAATACTAATTAAATGCATGCCAACACGCCTCCCTTTGTCGAAAATCACACTTGAACATAAACATTTTTAATTTCTGCTAGAATTTCATTCAGAAATTGTAGAAAATTAAAATATATAAATTTCTCGTTATATTAAAAGCTTGCTGGGTTTGCTGATGGCAAAATTATTTCTGATTGCAATCCACAATTTGACAGTCCAGCAGAAGTGAAGAACTATTTTATGTAATATCTTAACAGTTTTACAAAATAACGCTCATTTGAGTCAAATTAACATTGGCGACAAACTCACTAACTCTACACAGCCTGATTAGAATCCCCGAATTCGAGAAAAGTGTTATTCACCCATTTCTACTTATAACGAACGGTATCGATTCTAGCTTTCATACAATATGACCTACTTGGTTATGATTTTTGAAAATAATTTACTCATGGGCATTATAAAAAAAATAATTAAATTCTTGGAAAAATATTTATTATAAAATATATCTCTTTTTTCTTTCTGGAGAATATAGCAAGAGTCACAATTTAATTGAATTTGTTTTTCTCCCTATATTAAACAATTTTTCTTAAAAAAACTACCTAACGTATTTTACTGAATTTTTTTATATATTTTATGGGATAATTTGAATATTTCCTAAAACTTTCGAAGCAATTTGTTAATTTTAAATTTGCTTAAAAAATGTTTGAAAATTTTGGTCCCATTGGATTCAATGTATTTCATGTTTTCAACCCGGGTTCAATCCAAACTAATTAGGTGATATTATTCATTTATATTCCCATAGGTCCCACAGACCGTCTGAAAAACATACTAAAATTTCATTTTGATAAAGTCATTTTTACGGCAGTTATCGTGCTAACGGACAGACAGACAGAATGAACAAAGTCATAAACACTTTTCAACTATGTTGAAAAGTGTGTGTTTTTATGTTCTAAAGTGTTAACAAAGTCATAAACACTTTTCAACTATGTTGTAAAGTGTTAAAAATTACGCTATTTATAAATTGATCGTAAAACTTCCAAAATTTTAAAATGTTCTCATTATTTGTAGTCCAAGTTGCATTTGTAATTTTTATAAACGGGAAATCCTACTAGGGAAAATTCTATGGAATGCACCTAAATAAAAAAACATATTTTTTTACATAAAATCCCAAATCGCATATAAATCGTAATTGCATCCAGAACAGCAGGGATATCATTTATACTGTCAGATTTATATACCTGAATAACAAAGAGAAATCTATCCGATGTGGCATCTAGAGAAAAGCAGACGATTTATCAAACATGTTACATAATCCATAAAATCTAAGAGATCTTATTTTTGGAAGGGACTCTGAATGTTTTTCTTTCGATTAGTGGCAACGAGTGATAAATTGCAGTCTAGTAGCATTCAACTGGTGTTATGTTTACCGAGAATGAAATTCATCCAAAAAAGAATTTGTTTGCAATTTTTTGTGCGAATAAAATACATGAGATGTCTAGGAAGTATATTTCATCATTTGAATTTATTTGTGTCATTTCTGATGCAAAGAAATATATCTCTTTGTCCAAAATTTTTAGTTTTATACTTCAGAATAGAGTACAAATTATTCAGCTTAAAATTTTGAAACTTTAGTTGAAAATAAGTTTTAAGAATCATAAATATGTTTAGACAGATTTTCGAATGATACATGCGCAAACTTCGATTTTTTATACAAAGGAAGTTACAATTGGAGAATTGTTCCTTATTCATCTAAAAATCTTTTGCGAAGAAAAAACAAACAAACAGACAAATGATGATAACTCTGGTAATTTTGACCACATGAGCTTTAAGTTCGTTCTGAAGACGAATCGAACTGTTTTTGAGCTAATGTCTGTATATATATATATATATATATATATATACAATGGCGCACCCACGGGGGGGACCGAGGGGGCCCTGCCCCCCCCCCCTTGGGCTGACAAAGCAAAAAGCGAAGGGCCCTGTTAACGCAAGGGAGAACTAGGTATGCCTTCGAGAAAGTACCAGATGCTCTGAAGAGTGATAAATAGATCGTGCCAACGCTTCGCGAATTCAGTGTTGCTGTGAGTTGAAATAAAAAGCGACGTGCGACGTTGCGTGGTGAATAGGTGAATTTAATAATGGTCCTGAAGTTTCAACTGATCTAACAGTGAAATGCATCTTTAACGATCAGTGTGTGTGTGTATGTGCGTATTTCGGCTATGTAGCAAATTTTGTGCTTGAATAACTGAGGAGCAAGGTTAAAAAAACGACAATGAGTGGAAAACGAAAAGTGCTAGGCCAACAGACACTGTGAAATTATTTAAAAAAAAAGTAAGATTGAAAATAGTGACGTTCCCAACGACGTTTTCCTGAGTTCTCGTTACATTGATGAGGCTGCAGTCGAAGCAGGTAACAGCCGTGATCCCGGGCTGTCTTCAAACGCTTGTGAGGAGGTAAAGGTATGCCAAAACACAATATCAAACACAGTTGAAATGGAAACTTTGGCTGCAGATATTTCTAATTATGTCAAGAAATCTAACCTCACTGATGAAGATAGGATAACAGAGATAAAAAATCTTTGGGAACCATATGCAAATTACAATTTTCCAGCCACTGTCACAAGTGCTGCATCAAGTCAAGGAAAACCTCACCACACTCGGAAGTTTTGCTCATCTTGGCTGAGTATGCATAATTGGCTAGCTTACTCAAAGGCATAGAACAGTGCCTATTGCAAATTCTGTGTTCTCTTTACATCCCATGAAGTCGGTTTAAGATCGACACAAGCCACAGGTCAACTTGTTTCAAAAGAATTTAATAATTGAAAAGAGGCCTTGGAGAAGTTCAGCCAACTTGAAACTTTTTTCTATCATAAGGATTCAGTTCACAAAGCCGATGAGTTCTTAAGGGTCACAGAAAGGAAAACGGTTCCTGTGGATCAAGTAATAGACAGAGGCGAGAAAAAACAAGTTTTGCAGAATAGGGCTATTCTTAAACCTATTATCCAAACAGTGATTTTTTGTGGAAGACAAGGTCTGGCCATGAGAGGGCATAGAGACTGTGGGGATTTGGACGTATTGTCAGAACCATGGCAAAGCGAAGGAAATTTTAGAGTCCTTTTGCGACTCCGAGTTGATGCAGGAGAAGAAATACTGAGAACTCACCTACAAGGTTGTGCAAAAAATGCAACTTACATAAGTTGAAATATACAAAATGAGATTATTTCAGCATGCAATGATTCCATTGTGAAGCACATAGCAACTGAGGTGAATGAGGCCAAATGTTTTGCGGTTTTATGTGACGAAACCACAGATATTGCAACGGTAGAGCAAATGACACTTTGCGTTCGGTATAACAAATGATAAGTACAAAATTGAATTTAAGATAGTGGAGAACTTCCTTAAGTTTGTGTCCTTAACTGAAACTACAGGTCGAGCAATTGCAGATGCTGAAAGGCCTTGCAGACTGCAACAGTGATACGTCTTCCCTGCGTGGACAAGGGTTCGATGGAGCTTCTGCAATGAGTGAGGAGTATAATGGCGCCCAAGCAATTATATATGAGCAACACCCCAAAGCCCTCTACGTTCATTGTGCATCATACTGTTTGAACGTAGCCATAACTTATTCATCTAGAGTTCCGGATATCCGAAACAGCTTTGGAATAATAGGGAAAATCTCTAGTTTTTACAATACACCAAAACGAAACCTTGTTCTCACTAGCAAAATTAATGCAGCTAATCAGGGAGAGACAGAAATCAGTGCCAAAAAACTGAAGAAATTATGCCCTATTCGTTGGGTGGAGAGATATGATGCCGTCACAGTTATGGTTTTATTGTTTGATCAATTGAGGTTCTGGAGGATATTGCTACCTGGAATGACAAGGAGACAACAACAGAGGCTCATACCTTGTTGTGTTCAATGTTAGCATCACAGTTTGCCATAGCACTTTTTTCAGCTGACAGATTACTCAGCTACAGTGTTTGTCTGAGTAAAAAGCTGCAGGAAGTGAACCTTGATCTGGCAACTGCTGTGAGTGACGTAGAAGACGTTGCGAAAGCTATATCTATAATTCGAGAGAACGCAGAACGAGTTTCACCATCTGTTTGAACAAGCTATTAAGAAGCTGGAACAGCATGGAGAAAACATTAGTCTACCACGCCGTGCCACCAGACAAATTTACAGAACAAATCTCATGTATAGACTCCTGAAGAATACTACAGACTTTCTGCTTTCATTCCATAGATTGATAATTTTATCACTCACCTCCATGAAAAATTTCTCAAACGTAAGGAATTTCTACAGAGTTTAGCATCTGTCGTTCCGAATGGAAGGCAGCCGACACTGGAAGAAAACGAGAGATTTGTTGCCTTATCAAGGAAATTTGCAGATGATTTAGGACCTAGATCAGATAATACTTTGGAAGCTTAACTACATCTGTGGTACATAAAGGTCTCTGCATTGAACAAGGAAACTAAAAGTCAATCGAACTGCTTAGCTTTTGTGACTAAAGGACTTTTCCTACTGTGTTTGAACTTTTAAAAGTGTATGCCACCCTCCCAGTATCAACTGGCAGTGCTGAGAGGTCATTATCCACAATGAAGAGGTTGGAAACTTACTTGAGAAATAGTATGAGTGAAACCAGACAGAATGGACTTGCGTCAATGAACATTCACCGTGAAGTGGAAATTGATCCAGACCAGATAATAAATGTTCTGGCTACAAAGAAGAACAGGAGGCTGGACTTCGTTTTATGAATATGTATAGATCATAATTGAATAATATAACAGTATGTAATCATAAGAGAGTGGTTGAAAACAAGTATACAGTATAAGCAGACCGGAACAAATAATTTTATCTTCATCTATTTCTTAATTTGTGTTGTATTGTATAAAAATCTCTTCTTCTAATCATTTAATTATCTTGCACTGCACTGCAGAATTGTTAGTAATTTGATAAAAATAAATGTACAAAAAAAGACAACCGCCTTGTTAATTGATATGGCCTTTGACGATTTTTTCTCGGAAAATTTATCGAGGAGTCATCCTCCTTCATAAAAATTTTGTGCACCACTGCCCCCCCCCGTTAGGAATATTCTAGGTGCGCCACTGTATATATATATATATATATATATATATATATATATACACACATAGGGTGTCCCGTCAATACATATATACACACAGGGTGTCCCGTCAATATATATATACACACAGGGTGTCCCGTCTCTGCATAAACTCTGCAGAGCGAGAATCTAGGCTCGGAGTACATAAAAAATGACCTAAGAACCATACGTCTACGACCTATAGTTGTCGAGAAAAATGAGAAAGAAAGTATGACGTCACATCCGGTGCACGGAAAATAAGCTTTATTGGAAACATGAACATCGGTACTTGCATATGGCATTATGTTTACACAGAAGATGTTCAAAATGACAACCAAGCATGTCCAGGCATGTATACGCGCGCCATAGAATGGCTTATTGCACACGATCCAGAATGTATTGTTCACCAAAGTCTTCATGCTGCGTTCCCTTTTGCGAACAACATGATGCTGAATCGTGTGTAGCCAGCTATTCATTCTTTGGCGCACGCATGCATATCTCGACATGAGCGGTGGTCATTTTGAGCATCTTCCCATCTAAACATAATGTCATATGCAAGAACCGATGTTCATGTTTCCAATAAAGCATATTTTCCGTGCACCGGATGTGACGCGATATTTTTTCTTTGGCATTTACCTCAAAAACTATGAATCGTAGAGGTATGGTTCTTGTGCCATTTTTTATGTACTCCCAGCGAGGTTTATCGCCCTATGGAACTTTTGCAGTCTTGACGAGACACTCTGTATATATATATATATAAATTCCCAAAAAGGACAAGTAACAATGTACTCGTAAATTTCTAGAAGAGTGACAGGAGTAACGGTTATATATATATATATATATATATTTAATGCGTATGTGTGTGTTTCTCCGTGAGTCTGTGAATGCACGATATATTGCACGTTTTTCAGATAGACATATCTAAAATTATACATAAAAATGAGCAGTGGTAAATATAATCAAACACGTAATACTTTACAAAAAGTTGGTGAAGTTGGCGTGTTATGTGGCGCCAAATTGACGAGAATGTCTCCAAATTGGCAAAAATGACCCTAAAGTTACAAAAATAACGCCGAATTGATGAAATTATAATTAAGATATTTTCATGTAATGGAGTATATTGCGTAGTAGATGTTAGCAACATTTGTAATTGTCAAGTATACTTTTCGCGAAATATAAGTTAATTTGGTACTTTAAAATAATTTTACATGTTATCATTCAGAAATGAGCCAAATGCCAATGTACTTTTCAATGTTAAAAACATTGTGGGTCTTTTCCATCATTATTTCACACTGAAAGAAGTAATGTACTTGCATTATGTAGGGAAAGTCATATGCTGCCCACATGATATTTTTTCTATAATATGTATATACACCTAAACTTTGGTAGTGGTATTTTAATTTGTTCTTTCATGTCAGCACACATGCACACACACACACTCGAGGATATTTCCAAAAATGCAGAAAATGGCTTTGGTTTCAGTAGGTTTTAAAATGTGTTTATCCGCTAAAAATTAGAAAATGTATGAGAATTGAGTGTTTTCCATGTACAACAGTATGGGAAAGTACTATGGCGACTATCCTCCAGCGATTTGCATAAAGCCTCCAGATCAGGTGATTAGCATAAAACTCTCCACAGCTTCTTGATATTCAGAGACTCCATTAGAGGATCAAACTGCAGCCACAGTATCAGAAGCATTTTTTTCCTGGTTGGATTTCTCGATTTGGCGTACCCGAGGTCATAAGTACTGACCAGGGCCGATAATTCGAAAGTGATTTATTTCATCACCGAATGAGATTTTTAAGAAGCCAAAAATCTAGAACGACAGCATATCACCCAATCTGAAATTCCATGGTGGAACGTTTTCACAGCCAATTGAAATTGGCAATATTCTGCCAAGGCACACAGCACTGAATAGATGTACTAACAAGCGTACTTTTAGAATTTCAATCCTCAATCAAGGAAGATCTAAAGGCTTCCGGTTCATAATTAACCTATGGCACATCCTTACGATTGCCATGTGGATTCCTACGTGACATATCACTAAAGGACATCCCAAAACATGCACATGGAATAGTTTTACAGTAAAGACGACAAATGCAACGACTAAGACCAGTTCCCGCTTCACGTCATTAAAAAAATTATGTTTTTATCCACAAGGAACTTCCCAAGTCAACTCATGTTTTTGCACGAAACAACTTCGTACGCCGGCCGTTCCAGACCCCATACGATGGACCATTCCCAATGTGTGCTCACACAGACAAATTTTACACAGTGGATATCCGCGGACGAAAAAGCAACATCTGCACTGATCGATTAAAACCCGCATTTCTACTAAAACTCTTAAAGAACGAAACAGGAACATCTACACCGGTTTCTGACCAATCGAAGCCTTTCAACCCTACCTCTACAGTAACCAGGTATGGAAGGCATGTTCGTTTCATATTCCCAGTTCTTTCATGATGAGGAGGATGTACTATGGCGATACTCCCCAACATTTGCATAAAGCCTCCAAATCAAGTGATTAGCACAAAACTCTCCACATCTTCTTGATCTCCGGAGACTTTTTGTTTTGCATGTGACGCATGCGCAACGCCTCTGCACTGGCTCATAAAAGCCAGCCCCAAAACATCATCATCAGCGATACGGACATTCGTATTCAGACGACTTCATTCACGCGAGTTACAATGTAGCGCCATGTAGGGTGATTATAATTAAAGTTCCCGGTTTGAAAATGGTCTCAAATAAAAAGCACTGGTCAGAATGATTTGTAATTTTGCGTGAACACTCGAGGCGCAATGGAATTTTGTTTGGTGAAGAAAAAAATAGTAGTTAAAAAAGTCGCCGCTAGAAGAATAATTGGCGCTTTACTACACTAGAATGCAATACAAAAGTAATAAACGTTGACTTTCTCATTGACTAATGACGTAATAAATGTTCAATATGCTGTTCTTCGAATACTGAATTAAAAGTCGATCTTTCATCATCATATGCATGCAAGGAATGAAAAAAAAAATTCATCCATTGAAACAATGTTAAATTCTAAGAAAACGTAAGCCGTATCTTTTTTTACAAAAAGTGGATTTAACTTGTTTTGCATAATTTCTCTTCAAATGCTGCTGCAAATTTGCATAAGACAGTGACGTTGCAATAAAAGTTTGCTATGAAAAAGGAAGATCGGAACTTGTTTCTCATAACTTAATGAAAAATTTCTATTGTTCAGTCGCAATGACTCTATCATTAAAAGATCGTGCTCTTCCTGTCAAATTCTTTTATGAGAATAACAGTTCTTGTTCAGTAGCTCTTAGAAAGTTCAGAACGTAGAAAAAGTTAAAATCTGGTCCTGTGTGTGGCAAAAGCTTGCGCAAAATGATTTTAAAATTTGAAGAGACTGGCTCTTTGGACATCAAACCTGGCAGGGAACGGAAAGCAGTCGATATAGTGGAAGACGTAGCTAGAGCGTTAGAAGAAGAGCGTAACGCTAATGCATCTACGAGTGCACGTGGAATTGCCCGATCATTTGACGTGCCCTCCAGTACGGTGCAAAACACTTTGAAACACATTTTGAAATGTTATCCTTACAAACTGACCCATGTTAAACAGTTGCTACTTGCGGACAATGTTGCACGTGAAATGTTCGCACTTCAATTTCTGACTTGGATACAAGAGGACGATGAATGGCCCTGCAACGTTTTGTGGACTGACGAAGCACACTTCCATCTCCACGGAACTGTTAATACGCAAGAATTTGGGCAACCGAAAATCCACAGGAACTACGCCAGGTGCCTCTTCATTCCCCCAAAGTCACTGTGTGGTGCGGATTTACAGCAGCGTTTATTATCGGGCCTTTCTTTTTTGAGGAAGTTGGCCCTCATGGCCCCGTCACCTGTTCTCTCAATGGCCATCGATATGAACGTCTTTTGAAAAGTCTGGTTATACCCACACTGCAAGAGCGTCAGTGTATCGATAACACTATTTTCACTCTCCGCAAATCGGGGTTCCATCACTTATCGCAAAACAAGTGAAGCGGCTACTTTGCAGTCATTTTAGAGATGACAGAATCATCAGCCGCCATTTTCCTGTAAGATGGCCAGCACGTTCGCCTGACCTCAATCCATGTGATTTTTGGCTTTGGGGGCATCTGAAGAATGTGGTGTTTAATAGACACATTGCCAATTTGGCGTAACTTAAAGCTAGCATCACGCATCACATCCACAACATCTCTACAGAAACACTCAAATCTGTTGTTGAACACGCTGTTTTGTGCTTTCAGCTTGTTCCAGAATGCAAAGGACACCATATCGAACATTTATTACGTCATTAGCTAATGAGTAAGTCAACGTTTATTACTTTTGTAATGCATACTACATGTAAAGCGCCAATTATTCTCCAAGCGGCGACTTTTTGAACTACTGTTTTTTTCTGCACCAAACAAAATTCCATTGCTCCACGAGTGTTCACGCAAAATTCCCAAATCATTCTGACCAGTACTTTTTATTTGAGACCATTTTCAAACCGGGAACTTTAATTATAATCACCTTGTATATTCTTGCAAATATCTTACGTAATGTTCCTGTAAATAAACTATTCTTTTCATAATGGCCTCTGTAATGATTAAGATACGACATTGCACCATCGCTATAGCACAAATGGCTAAAAGTTACTCCTATAAATGAAACCAAAATATTACAATATTTTAAAGAATTGATTGAAACAAATAAAACCTATTATTCTTAGCAACTGCTTTGAAGTTTCTTGAAAATAACTTTTGGCGAAGAAAAATCCATTTTCGTTCTTGGGATTGTTTTATAAACGTCAAAAAGTAAAGCTTCCTCCTAAAAGAAAGAACACTTTCCACAGATTTGATTTTCAATGCGAAATGGTTCAAAAACAGAAAATCATTACTTTAAAATCTAGTTAAAGAAAATCTGATTCTTTTTGTTTTAAGATTTTAGAAAGTTCTCGCGTAAGGAATGCAAAGAAAAGGACGGTTGTCATGGTAACAAACATGTGGCACAAAGAATTTTAAAAATTGCATTAACGAATCGGGGGATTCTTAAAATCAGTGTCATATTTTCAATGTTTGATGCAAGTTTAATAGAAAGTGGGGAGAAATGTCATGTAGTGTGGCATGTATATGGTATATTAGCAGATATACTCGGTGTTTCACGTGACTTGAAGTAAAGGCAAATTCTAAAAGTATTCACATTACTTTAAAAACATTCCATCGAAATATTTACTTTCAATTCCCCTTTAAATTAACTGAAGTGTGGATCAACTCGACTTTTTATCCACCAGAAATAATTCTTTTTCAAATTTTACAAGAAAAACTTTGAAAAATCAATATCGTAGTTCCAAATAATTATAACTATACTACGTTATCCTTCACTTTAAAGGGCCTGAAAAAATCTTTCGATTGATTCCATACTTGACAATGTACCCCCAGGAGGGTAACTTGCCCCCAAGGGGGACTAATGACGTCACGAGCAAAAAACATTATATCACGGCTATTTTTCACAACAATGATTGAAATTATTAAGTCTCGGTATGATTGATAATTGACATTGAACATACTTCACAATATAAAGAAGCGTTTAGACAGATTAGTAAATATAATAAATAAAATTTATACTTTTTAAAATGCTTTTTTTTTTCAAACTTATTTATAAAACATATATTTATATATGAAAAATATTATTTATGCAGTTTACAAATATAAACATGAAATAAATTCTTACATTTAGGCTGGATTGGCCCACATTCACTTTGCCACCAACATAAACAGTGATTTATGCCCTACTTGTGAGATGCATTTCCTGCATTTCGAAAGGGAGGAAATACTATTGGTATTTGGAGGAGAAAATTGATTCCGAGCTCTAACTATTTATCAAGCTATTTATCAAGTCTTCAAAACTTTTAAACTTTGTGTTTATGCAGTACAAAAATGAAGGAAACTCTTTAAAGTTCATAGGATGGAACCATTAAATTAAATAGAGTGTGGCTTTACTCGATTTTTTCATACCAAAATCTTTTTTTTAGCAGCTTGATACTAGCAATTGATTGCTCCTAACAATTGCTCCCAACTTTCAAAATTTGACAAATCCGTATTGTTAGTCCGAATGAGTATTACATCCACAGTTATATCATATGTTACACTTTATTTTAAAGGATTTGAAAAAGTCTTCCAATTGATTCAAAGTATGACAATGTACCCCGAGGGGTACATTGTCATACCCCACATTGCCATACATTGCCATACTTGGAATCCTACTTGGAAGTGGAGGGGTATTGTACTCCTATATGGAGTATTGTACTCCTATCTGGGAGTGGAGGAGTATTGTACTAATATGCGTATTGTACTCCTATTTAGGAGTTGATCACGTGATCCACTGCCAAGTGGGTTTATGAAAAATTAAACCAGAACAAGTTAAAGCAAAAAATATAGTTTTTTAAAGTACCCTCTTTTATTATTTGTATGTAACGTAAATGTATAAAAAATGTATGTATTAAAATGTGTATAACTTAAATGTATGAAAGCCAACAACATACCAAATTTGGAGATTTTAGCTGCGCCGGTTTTCAAGTTAATTTAAAAAACAGGTACATTTCTATGGCAGGCCCAAGACGGACTAGCCCGTTAAGGTTTAAAATCCAAAGGATAAAAACATACCACAAAAGACAACACAATCTAAATTTAGAATTCTTAGCTACACCCGTTCTCGAGCTATTAAAAAACATTTTATATTTCATTTTATTAAAAAACATTTCATATAAACAGTATATTTTTATAGCTGACCCAAAACAGGCTATCTCGATGAGATTCAAAATCCAAAGAATTGAAATACAGAATATACCACAAAAGGATAATGACATACCAAACTTGGACTTTCCAGCTGCTCCGGTTCTCGAGTTATTCCCTCAAATAATGTACATTCTTATAGCAGGCCCAAGATGGGCTAGCCCGATAATAAAATGAATCACAAAAGAAAACTACATACCAAATTTCATGTTACTGTGATTAATGGAACTTGATTAGTTAGGACCTCAAAGATTTAAATCACACTGACAAACACAACACCAAATCAAGTTAAATAAAAAGGTTGTAAAAACAATAAATAACAACACTTCTGGCTTAAATTTAAAGTTTGAGATGTCACTATGGAAGCACGCTTGTTTTTTCGTTCCTGCTATTTTGATCCGTGTGCGCGTGATTTCGTTGTGATTGTATAAGTGTTTAGTGTTTTTTTGTTGTGTTTTTCCCCAGCTTTACGTAGATATAAGTGGTTTCCCGCTGCGATGTTTGGTTGGTGAAAAATCCTTTATTGTATTTTCAAAACATTCCATTTCATTGTTCTATTGTATTTCAAGTATCCATTGTATTGGGATTCATTGCAAAAGTGCTCAAAACGACCTTTTGCTACATTTGTTTAAACCTTCTAATTTTAACTTTAACTATATTTAAATTGCATAATTATATACCTTGATATGTTAACTACACTAAATGATATGTTTTTAGCCATCCCTGTTCCTGTATATATTGTAAATTTGCATTTTTAAAACTGTTGTTTTTCACTTTTGTCATATTCTGTTTCCAATACTTCGAATCCCCCCTTACTTTTGATAATGTACCTCTCCCATGTCTTAAACAGCAGGTGTTCTCGGCAGGTGTTGGAATATTCCTGCTTTACTTTCAACCTGTTGTCCTCTTCTTCTCTTGGTCGGCGATTTTTCGCCTCTTCTTCCCTGTAAAACTCATTCTCATTGAGTTTCCTATTGAATTTTCACATTTTATTTTTTAATTTAAATAAAAACTTATATATTTCTTATCCGTTCGGCATCAAGAGCCCGATTGCCATCTTTAATCTTCTAAAAAAGTTTGGAACTTCTGGCACTTCGAGTTCGATTTTTCTTTTGTGGCAACAGTAAAGTTTGATCATTTATGTCACGTCTCCGAAATGTGTCATTTCTGTCACGCTTTTAATTTTTGTCATTTCGGTCGCGTCTCCTGAATGACTTGCTTGTCGTTCCTATCATTTCTATATCGTCATCCCGGTCACGCATTTATTTTCACTCTTATTGATTTTTAAACATGTTTTTGTATTTTTTTATGTATCATTATGTTATCTACAGTGTATAGTATTGATTTAAAAAATATGGATAAGCAGTTGGAGTCAGAAATTGAGATAAAATTGCTAACCTCTTCGACACCTCAGATATTAGATACGGAATTTTTTATGGTAAACTTCGAGTTTTCTTTCTTTCTAGCTTATTCATTGTAAATATTGTATATTGTTAAATTGATTATCATCATGAATCCCAACACGTACTCCCCTTCTTCAGAAGACTTTCCTCCTCTCCAACCTACTGTATTGCATACCCCGTTATCCCTGGTCACTGAGAGAACCGCTGCTCCTGATTCTATTACTTTATTGTGCTCAACAGAAAATACTCCAATTGAAACAACTCCCACAACCGGAAATCCTGGCATTAAATTTTCAAACTTCAAAAGTGTTCCTCGAACCTCACAAGTTTATGACTCTGCAATTTTCTCTCATTCCATCCAGCCTCCTCGTCTTCCTCGACAGTCCATCTTATCTCAACCTTCAACATCTTCTACAATTCTTGCACCGTTTGGTTCCTCGAAAACATCTAAAACATATACCAATCCAGTTTCTAACCCATCATCTAAACCTAGTATACCATCTACTAAACCAATGTCTACTGCCATGCTTAAACCAGCTACTTCAAGAGTTCTTCTCCCGGCCAGCAAACCTCCTCATTCCACTTCGCCAGTCTTTCCTCCTCCGCCGGTCCTTCCTTCGTCTCCTTCCACTCCTGCTGCAGCTGGCTCTTCCTCTTCTCCAGTTATTCCATCTTCTCCTGCTCCAACTTCTTCCTTCAGGCCTGATGATCCTTCTTCAACTTCTGCTCCTTCGGCAGCTTCCAGCCCTGGTTCGAATGTCACAGTCCTTGAATTTCCACAGATCAACATAAATAACGAGCATGTTGCCAGGATCCTTCTGAACATCTCCAGACTGGAAAAATATATAGCCAAAAATATTAAACTTAACGCAACTCAGAAACTCTATACTGAAGATGAATTCAAAGATATTAAGATCTCGTGTCATACTCTGGAGAGTAATGTTTCCTCCTCCTTGCCATCTCCACGCTCTCGACTGGCGGACACAGCTGCATTGGAATCTCTCTCCAAATCTATCAATGAAAACCTTTCATCTTTTCAAAACAAAATAGACAATAGTCTTAAAAACTTTTCTTCATCTATTTCTAAAGAGATCCCACTGATTATCAAGAACCATCTATCATCTTCAATTACTAAAGAGATCCCACAAATTATCAAGAGCTCTGTTCAACAAACTATTAGGAAAACTGCTCCGCTTGGAGGCACTTCAACTTCTTCTTCTTCTTCTATCCCTTCTGTTGATCCTGCTGGCAACAGACTGTATTCAAGTATCCTCCTTCAGGGCAGAGACAGGACTAAAGGCAATCAACAACTTAAAAAGGATCTTTTCTCGCTCTCCTGTCCCCAGGGAGTAAATATAAAAAACATTTCGACTCTCCCTAATGGAACTCTAAAAGTTACCTGCAAAGAATCTCATCCTGAAAATCTATTGCCCATCTTCCTGAACTCCAACATTAAAGAAAAATTCACCTTTAAACTTCAAGAGGACCGTCGCCAAGCTCTTATTATTTTCAACCTCCCTTCAGACTTCTCTGAAGAGAATGTTAAAGCACTTATATGCCTCAATCATACTACCTTGAAATCTGGAGACATTCGTATTATCAAAAACTTCAAGACCAGGTCCGGTTGTGTTAATTGGGTTTTCTTGGTGGATCTTCCTTCAGCAAATCGCATTCTAGACTCAAAAAAACTATTTCACCATTTCAGGTCTTTTTCGGTGAAAAAATACATCTCTCTGAAAATGTGCCATAAGTGCCAGGGATACGGGCACGTTGCAAACTTTTGTCATTATCCCATTGGCAACTGCAGCCATTGCACGCGTCCTGGACATACCTTTAGAGAGTGTTCAGCTAAATCATCGCCAATCTGTGTCAACTGCACAACTTCCAATGACGATAATCCTAGACTCAATTACGATATATACCATAACACTCATGACAGAAAGAACTGTCGCACATATATGGCTGAAATGGCTAAAATCCGCTCCCTTCAGAGGGAAGCTTGATTATTTTGCCTCCTTGTATATAGTTATGTCTTCTTTTGGTGTTTTTAGTGTATTTATGTATTACTCTGTTTTTCCGTGCTGTATTCACCTTTTATTGTGTTTTCCCTCCCTCCGAGCTTTGTCCTTTTGTCTTCCAGTTTCTTATTTTTTTTCTTAATTATGACCATTTCTGGCTTACAAATTAATGTTAATCATTCCCTTTCTGCCCATTCAAATGCTTTTAAATTCGCAATTGATAACTCAATCAATTTTATATGCCTCCAAGAACCCTATATTAACCGAAACCACATTCTTTCTCCTCCCCCTGGAATTCGACAGTTTATTTCTGCCTCCCAAAAGGCAGTTATTTTAATTTTTAATCCCTCTCTTACTGTCAACTTCAAATATAAATCCTCTTCTTCAATTTTTGTTGAAATTTTACTTCCCCATCTCTCCCCCCTTAATCTGGCTAGCATTTACTTTCCTCCCCACGACAATTTTAATACATTACTTTCAGAGATAGTAATTTTTGATTATTTAACCTCTAATTTTCTCTTTTTGGGAGACTTTAACGCCAGAGCTCGGATGTGGGGATATGGGTTCACAGACCAGAGAGGTCTCGACATGATTGATTTTTGCCTCAACAACAACCTTTTAATCTGTAATGATAAAAACAGTGATCCAACTTTCGTCTCTCACTCTGGTAATGGCTTTCCTGACCTTTCCCTGTTAAATTATTCATTGTTTGATTCTTTACATTGCTGGGAGGTCCTTTCGAGTGACACCCTTAGCGATCATAAATATATAAAAATTACTCTTAACTTAGTTCCCCCCCCCCCCTCCTAATTCTTTTTATCTGAAAACACGTTATGGAATCGGCAAATTTATATATAATTTCAAATCAAACCTTAATTTACTTAATTCCCTATTGGACAACATCGGAGATACTCATTCCTTGGATTCATTTTTTAATACATTCATAAATATAACGCAAAATTGTGCAATTAAACATATTAGGAAGAAGAAATCAAAAACAATTAGGAATTTTACTTGGTGGAATAAGGATCTGTCGAAACATGGAAACTTTGTTACAGCCCTCTATAAAAGAATTAAGTCACTCGAGAGGAACTCCGCTCCCCAGTCCGAAATCTCGGCTGCCTTGATTAAATATAAACTTAACAGAGCAAAGTACAAATTAATGATAAAAAAGACAAGATTAGACTCCTGGAAATCCTTTTGCTCTAAATGCAGTGAAACTTTCGGATCCCTTTTCAAATTTACTTTCCACAAACATAAAAAATTTAACGATATAAACCTTCACTTTCCAGACTCTCCTTCCCTCTCCCATGATGAAAAAATGAGACGCTTGTTGGACCATCATTTTAAAGAAGATAAGGACTTCATGAATTTTCCGTCCTTCACTTTGCCATCTGAGGGTCTTGGAGTTATTTCGGATGAAGAGCTTCTGATTGTCTTTCAAAATTTAAAAAATGGCAAGGCACCGGGCCTTGATAATTTGGATTTTACAATTTGGAAACATCTATATAAATCTTTCCCTTCTCTCCTATCCAAAATTATAAACCTCTGTTTCAAATTCTGTCATTTTCCCTCCTGTCTTAAAAATGCTAATATCTTATTTTTCAACAAACCCGGAAAGGATCCCTCTCTTTGCTCCTCTTATAGACCTATTTGCCTCCTCCCCACCTTTGGAAAAATCCTTGAAAGAATATTTGTAAATAAACTTAATTTTTGGCTTTCTTCCGCGGGAGCTCTCCATCCTCTCCAATTTGGCTTTAAAGAACTTTCCAGTTGTGAGGACGCCGCTCTCAGGCTGATTGAAACGGTTTCATCACATAAATCTAAACATTTTGTTTCCTTGACCATCGTAGACATCTGCGGAGCCTTTGATAGTCTCAATTGGAACATTTTACCTTTAGCTCTTACAAAAATTAATCTTCCCCTTACTTTTCAACATTTTATTTTTTCGTATCTTTCAAACAGACAAATTTCTCTTTCCATTGGTACTTCCCTTATCAACAAATTTATTTCCATGGGTGCTCCACAGGGCTCGGTTTTATCGCCCTCCCTGTGGAGTATTTATTTTAATGATATTCTTAATCTGAACAATGATCTATATCACCTTCAGGCTTTCGCGGATGATCTCGCGGTGGTCACTTACTCCTCTAGCCTTAAATCACTCCGTTTAAATACCAATAACCTTCTTGATGTCATCTCCTCCTCTCTTTCAAATTTGAAATTATCTATTGCCCCAGAAAAATGCAAATCCATAGTTTTTAGCAAAAACAGATCAAAAATTAGACAGCGTCCCTCCTTTAAAATTCAAAATTACAGAATTCAAACTTCTAGACAATTAACCTTTCTTGGATTAACAATCGATGATAATCTTAAATGGAGTTCCCACATTTTTAACCTTAGAGAGAAATGCTTTAAGTTTGCCAGTACCTTTGGGCGGGTTACTGGCAATAATTGGGGAATAGATAAATCCTTTTTAAAAACCTGGTATCTTTCGGTTATCGAAAAGATTATCATTTTCGGCGCGGGAATTTGGGGACAAGCTTTGACTGGGGCTCAGGTCAAAAAACTTTTATCTCTCCAAAGGATTTTTCTTCTAAAAATTGCTTCTGGTTTTCGGACTACTTCCAACATTTCTCTATATTCTTTAACTGGTATCCCTCCCATACATTTTGTTATAAATACTCAATATAAAAAATATAATTTTTGGAAACTCCGGAATAACCTTTTTACTGATCCGTCCCTCCCCTCCCCTTCAAACTTCGATTTTAATTCTCCCTCTTCACTTATCCCCCCCCATCTTCGTATTGCTAACCTTTTACCTCTTGTTCCCTCCACCTTTTCTGATATCAATGTTTACACCGATGGCTCTGCCATTGACGACAAAATTGGTTATGCTATTTGCATTTTTAATAAAGACACATTAGAAAACACCTTTACTTTCAAACTCAACCTTGGGAACACAGTTTTTCAGGCGGAAATCGCCGCTATCCACTTTGCTATCAAATGGGCATCTTCTAATAATTTCAAAATTAACATCTTTTCAGATAGTCAATCCTCTATTTCGGCCCTTAAATCTATTAGAAACAAATCTGACTTTCTGTCCAAAATTAAACTTGAAGCTAATATTAATAAACATTTAATCAACCTTTGTTGGGTCAAGGCCCACTCAGACATCTCGGGTAACGAGGCCGCCGATACAAATGCTAAACTTGCTACCTCTTCCGGCACCCCCACCTCTATACCTTTTCCATATTCCTTATTAAAGAAACACTGTAAACTCGACATCCTAAATTCTTGGCAAAACTATTTAAATGATTATATTTCCCCCAGAAACCACGATCCAGCTAGAATATTAAAATTTCTCCCGAATGTTAACTTTAATACCCACATAACAAATAAATATCTTGTTTACTTTATTACGGGCCACGGCCCATTCCTCGATTACTTATACTTTTTTAAACACAAAACAACCTCATGCTGTACTTGCGGATCCTATGGTGACGCAGACCACTATGTTTTCACTTGTCCCCTTACAAAATCTTTCCACCTTTCTAAACCTTCTGCTGGAAACTCCGCGGCCTGGTTCTCGTTGTCTGCTCCAACAAAACTTCTATTAACAAGATCAAAAACTGTGTTCTCATAGCGAGAGAAATTTCTAATAAAATTACATAATCAGCCTGGGAGCCTCTTCTGCTTTTAACATTTTCTCTGCTCTCTGGACCCCCCTGAGGTGTCGCTTTTTTGGTGGAGGTTTTTGCTTTGTTTTTGTAGTTGGTTTTGTTTTTGTGGTTTGTTTTGTTGTGCTGTTTATATTGTATTGTATTGTATAGTTTTTATGTTTTGTTTTGTTGCCATTCTTTTATTTGTCTTGTTGTAACTGTGTTGTGATTCAATTTTAACCTGTCTTGTAATGTTTTGAATCTAAAATAAAGTTCCCGGCCACACACTTAGCTACAGTAAACCTTCGGGTCTGTCGTGTGGTCTGGGTTTTCAACACTTCAACACTTTGAAACCAAATATGTTCGGCATACTTTACGAGTATAGATGATAATTTAAAACAAGATAAAAAAAAAATGAAATAAATATATAAAAAAAAAATCTCATTCGCAATGTTCAAAAGAACAGTTGTTTCAATATTGTTTCGGGGGGGGGGGGAATTGTATAGAGAAAATACAGGTTTTATTTTTAAAATTCTGTCAGACATTTATTTAACGATTCGTGAAAGAGAGATAGTTGAGTTCGCTAACGTTAACATAGCTGAAAACTAAAATAATTATACGAACTTCCAAATAGAAAAAAATAAAAGAAATATTTTGAAAATTGGTAGGGCAGATCTTTTGAAGTAAACAAATGAGCTTGTATTTTTATATATGCGGAATAAAATGTTCAGATTTGATGAAAAATTGGTGCTTGTAAAATTTCTCAAGATCGTCGTTTTACATATTCCAAGGAAATTATTATCGAAGCATTTCATACTAATTTGGTCGGCAACTTGGTGGTGATTTAACCCGAACAATGAAACAAATCCATTGTCAATTAGCATAATTAATTTATCCTCTGTGGTTGAATTTAAAAAACGATCACTCACAAATACAAGACCGCCATCTTGAATACTGACTGCTTTACGTACCTTATTTCAGGTTTCACGGTCTCCTTAGAGAGTGAAATTATCAAGGGGTTTTTACGAACCTTCGTACAACTTTAGGCACCCTAATAAGACGTCGTGGTACCACATTTCGTAAAATTTGATTGATGTGCGGAATAACTGGTTATTTCGAACCCGGGTAGATTTACGATGTGTTGGTGGTAGGGCCCCAGGAGGGAACTCAGAGAAAAGCGGATTAAGCAGTGATTTGGGGTTCTCACGTTAGATAGGGGCTCCAAATTTATAAATATTTCATTCAAATTTAAAAGTATTACAGATTTTTATTCAATTTTGTCAATAAGTATTTGCCTATATTTACTTTAACTGTGCTGTAAAGACATTTCTACAGGTAACCACAGTTATTAAGGTACGACCTAGGTTACAGAGAGAGAGAGAGAGAGATTTTTTGAGAAATATTTCCAACTTACCGACTTTTGCTGTGTTTCGGAACCTTCGATACGAACGATGATTGGTTTTTCGTTACGTAGGCGTTTCGTTAACTATATATAAGGATTATAAAGTGTCAATTATGAAAGCAAGTTGATGCGAAACTACAAGTGGGTTGGAAATACTTAATTTGAGAACATAATCGTCTGTTTGTTGTTTAGTTGAACATGTAATTGCTGTTTAATTGTACTGGTTGTCTTGTAACCTTGTGAGATCATCATCATCAGCTCATTTTGTTCTCCAAGATAAGGCCTTCAATCTAGAGTTCCAAGATACTCTGTTGCATGTAGCATTCTTTGCTTCGCGCCTGCTTGTCCATCCAGCCCTCTTCTTTCAGGGTGAGCGTCAGTAAATCTTCTGCCTTATCCGCGCTTTGTTAACTTTCGCGGCACACGTTTTCTGACGAAATTCTGCTCAAACAGTTGTGAAATATTTTCTGATAGATAAAATGCAATGCTTAGATTATATTAAAACTAAATTTAATATCCAATAAAACATAGAATATATTCTTTATTTTAATTCAAAATATTTTTGGTGCGGCCATCTGTTGTCGTAATTTAATTCATACCGACTATTTTAATTTTTTAATGAACATTTTTAAATGTCTATTCCTTCTAATACGCTATTAAATACAACAGATCATATATAATAATGCCACAATCACGGAAACGTAATTGAACTTGGACTTGAAGACAAAGGAACTTGAAGACAAAGCTGCAGTCCTCAGTAACATACATTCAGATGCCCTTATTAAATTTATAGTATTAGAAATTACCTTTACGTGATTATGGCATTATTATATATGATCTGTTGTTGTAGTTAATACTGTATTAGAAGGAATAGATATTTAAAAATGTTCATTAAAAAATAAAAATAATCGGTATGAATTAAATTACGACAACAGATGGCAGCACCAAAAGTATTTTGGATTAAAATAAAAAATATATTTTATGTTTTATTGGGTATTAAATTTAGTTTTAATATAATCTAAGCATTGCATTTTATCTTTCAGAAAATATTTCGCAACTGTTTGAGCAGAATTTCGGCGAAAAACGTGTGCCGCAAAAGTTAACAAAGCGAGGATAGGGCAGAAGATTTACTGACGCTCACACTTCAATGGCCATCATTCTCCGCAAAGTCATCCGAGGACGACCTCGGTAGTGTTTTTTTTCTGATGTTCATGTTATAGAAACACTTGGAATTTCATATTTGTTCATTTTTAATATGTGGCTTGTTAACTTTCACCTTTTATTGCCTCATGCATTGCTGTGATTTTCGTTTTATGTAAAAGTCCTTCACTTGTGATGGTATTTGGTCAAAAAATTCAACCTTGTAAGGCAGCTATAGTAATAATATTGTTCCAGTTCCCGTTTGTTGCTGTTTTGGAGTAATGCATCCGCTGTCCAGAAATTTGGACTTTTTCTTTCATCTTCAGAACAAATACATCCTCGATTCCTGGCCAACGGCCCTACCATGCTGAACACACCGGTTCTTGTAGGATCACCGAAGTCAAGCAGCATCGGGCGCGGTTAGTACTTGGGTGGGTGACCAACTGGGAACACCACGTGCTGTTGACACATTTCGGGCGCGGTAGCCCGGTGGTATGCGCGCTGGATTTTCATGCTGCCACAACTGCTGCCGTGTTTATGCGGAGTACGATCACGTTAAACATGTGGGTCCGAAAGTCCTTCCGAGAGGTTGGTGGTAGGGGAAGGAGGGTACGGTCCCTGTGGATGCTTCCCCCACTGGGTTCCGGTCTAAATTGGGTGGCACTTCCCGGCCGTCCAAACGGTTTCCTTACACCTTTTTGGTAAATCGGACGGTCTGGGTCTCAACAACAACAACGCTCGATTCCTGAGGATACGTTGTAATAAATGTGTACAATACGTTGTATCTTACACGAATGACTGAAGATGAAATACAGATTTTAATAAAATACAGGAAAAAGTTGGAGGAGCTAGAATGCACTAATGATTCTTAAAAGCGATTGAAAAGATATTTGATAAAAGAAGTACACAATTTTGTAAAGATGAGAACTCTAGCGCTTGTTTAGGCTGTTCGGTTCTTCAGACAGTTCCTGACAAGTGGTTTCATAAAGAAGTAAAATCATTATCCAAGTTATTACTACCTTTCTTGGATTTCAAGCCTAATAAATAAACAAGAAAGATCAATCATGCTTAAAGCATTGATTATGAAACACTTTCCAACTTCAATGCAATTTTATTTAAACATGTCTAAAATGCAATACATTCCTCGGTAATGTTTTAAAACATATCACAATACTACATTAATTTATTATATTTGAAAACTTAAACCTTCATCGAAAAAAATGAACTTCATTCAAATGACGGCTTTGAAATATAAATTGCCTGGTTTAAACATCTCTAAAATGTGATACATTCCTCGGTAATAATTTTAGAATTATCATACTACTACGATAATTTATTATATTTGAAAACTTCATCGAAAAAAACTAAAATTCATTCAAATGACGTCATGGAAAAAATAGCACGCCTGGCTCTCTCTATAAAAGCATCATTTCATAAATAATTTCCCATTCATGTCATTCATCACAATACTATAATAATTTATTTTATTTAAAAATTAAGACCATGGAGCTACAAGTAATTAAACTCTATGGGTAAAACTTCATCGAAAAAAATCGTCCTTCTCTTTATAAACTCAATGAATTCATATCAGCTATGCAGACTCCATGAACTAAATGATTTTGACATTCATTCTACATATTTTGCTGTTTACATTTTACATAAGTGAAAAATAGGCTTCGTTGTAGAAATAATCAAATTTGGATGATCATTTAAACTCAAATATATTGGAATTGCGTTGTTTTAGCATGTAGATGCACAGAATTGAAGCAAAAATAATGTGGTTTTAGGACGGATACATCACTCAAGATGAATTAAAAAGAACTTTGAAAATCACGATTTTGAGACAAGATGGATGCCATATATCATTTTAAAGTGGGTCACGCGTTTTTATCATATCTTGGTCACGTGATCGCTTCATATAAGAGGTGTTATTATTGTTTTAATTTTTATTTAAAAAACTACCGAATATATTTCGCTGAATTTTTTTTTATATATTTTATGGAACAATTTGAATATTATCTAAATTTTCGAGGCAATTTGTGAATTTCAAATTCGCTTAAAAATGTTTGAAAAATTAGGTCCCATAGGGCTCAATATATTTCATTTTTTCAACCCGGGTTCAATCCAAAACTAATTGGATGATATTATTAATTTATATTCCCATAGGTCCTACAGACCGTCTGAACAACATACTAAAATTTCATTTTGATTAAGTTATTTTTACGGCAGTTATCGTGCTAACGGACAGACAGACAGACAAACAGAATGAATGAACAAAGTCATAAACACTTTTCAACTTTGTTGTAAAGTGTTAATAAGAATTAAAAGCCAGACGTAGTCACGTAATTTGCATATCTTTGCTTTCTTCAGGGAAGTAATAATCGTGTTATTTATATCTTGTTATTCATTAATCATATTCATTCAATTGTGTTATTCATTATTGGGTTTAGCCGATTATTGAAACAGAAAAGTAGTACTGGTATATATTCTAATACCATTTTAGCGCTTTAATTTTGGCATTCATAGAATTAATTTCATATATTTTTTTATAAATTTGTTTACGAAAGGAATCCATGATGCTGCATTTTACAGATCTGCACATAAAGATAATTTTGCATAGCAAGACTTATACCTTGAAGAAGAAATTAATTAAATATTTTAATAGAATGTTTTGAATATTAATAACATTTAGAATACTATAGGAATTTGCTTATACTTGTGAATTTAAATATTTTTAACACTTTACAACAAAGTTGAAAAGTGTTTATGACTTTGTTCATTCTGTCTGTCTGTCTGTCTGTCCGTTAGCACGATAACTGCCGTAAAAATGATTTAATCAAAATGAAATTTTAGTATGTTGTTCAGACAGTCTGTAGGGCCTATGGGAATATAAATGAATAATATCACCCAATTAGTTTTGGATTGAACCCGGGTTGAAAAAATGAAATACATTGAGCCCTATGGGACCTAATTTTTCAAACATTTTTTAAGCGGATTTAAAATTCACAAATTGCTTCGAAAATTTTAGATAATATTCAAATTGCTCCATAAAATATATAAAAAAAAATTCAGCCAAATATGTACAGTAGTTTTTTAAATAAAAATTAAAATAATAATAACATCTCTTATATGAAGCGATCACATGACCATGATATGAAAAAGTCACGTGACCCCCTTCAAAATGATATATGGCATCCATCTTGTCTCAAAATCGTGATTTTTGAAGTTCCTTTTAATTCATATTGAGTGTTGTATTCGTCCTAAAACTACCTTATTTTTGCTTAAATTCGGTGCATTTACATACTGAAACAACGCAATTACAATATATTTGAGTTTAAATGATCATCCAAATTTGATTATTTCTACTACGAAGCCTATTTTTCACCTATGTAAAATGTAAACAGCAAAATATGTAGAATGAGTTGTATTAGTATTGCTGTATTTCTTTAACACAAAATCATTTAGTTCATGGAGTCTGCATAGATGATATGAATGAAATATTCACTGATTTTAAAAAGAGAAGGACAATTTTTTTCGATGAAGTTTTACCCATAGAGTTTAACTACTTGTAGCTCCATGGTCTTAATTTCTAAATAAAATAAATTACTGTAGTATTGTGATGAATGACATGAATGGGAAATTATTTATGAATGAAATGTTGCTTTTATAAAGAGAGCCAGGCGTGTTATTTTTTCTATGACGTCATTTGAATGAATTTCAGTTGTTTTCGATGAAGTTTTTAAATATAATAAATTATAGTGGTATTATGATAATTCTAAAATTATTACCGAAGAATGTATCATATTTTAGAGATGTTTAAACCAGGCAATTTATATTTCAATGCCGTGAATGTAGTTCATTTTTTTTCGATGAAGGTTTAAGTTTTCAAATATAATAAATTAATGTAGTATTCTGATAAGTTTTAAAATATTACCGAGGAATGTATTGCATTTTAGACATGTTTAAATAAAATGGCATTGAAGTTGGAAAGTTTTTCATAATCAATGCTTTAAGCATGATTGATCTTTCTTGTTTATATTATATATTCCGTAATTATATAATATAAACAAGAAACTTCCAGTTCCAAGATTAACTTCCAGTCTTAAAATAATTAAAATAGATTAGCAAAATCAAACACACATCCATAACAGAAGGTCTTTATTTCACTTCCTTAAGACGTACAAAAGTTTAAAACTGGTCATAGCGCTTTCGAGCATAAGTATGCTCTTCATCAGTGCTACACGGAAATAAAGTTTGAATCGTTCATATATAGACCAGATATATAATATCTGGTCTATATATGAACGATTCAAACTTTATTTTCGTGTAGCCACTGATGAAAAGCATACTTATGCTCGAAAGCGCTATGGCCTGTTTTAAACTTTTGTACGTCTTAAGGAAGTGAAATAAAGACCTTCTGTTATGGATGTGTGTTTGAGTTTGCTATTTTAACATCAGACGTGATGCCAAATTATTTATATTATTTATTAAAATAGATTATATTACGAAGCTCAATGTTCTTTGCTCATTCAAATAGAATTTCTGTACGTGATTCATTAACACTTATACTAAATAAAACTCTTAATGACTTTAATTATTAACTGAGTCTTAAAAGGTGAATAATACAATGAGCTTTAAGTATGGTTGTAAGGGAGCTAAAGAAAACAAAATATTTAGAGAATCGTATTCAATGTCAGGCGCTTTGAGAAGGTTTGGCCCCTATAGAAAAATTGCTATACTCTGGTTTTGAAATATATATATATGCAATTATATATTTTCCAATTTTGGAATTACATGTATTTACCAAATTCCTGATATTAAAATAAATTTATTTTCACTGGGAAGTAGAAGGTTAAGAAGCAATAACTGGAAAATTTAAAAGCAATTTATAGCTTTTATAAATCTATTTTGCTCAAAAAAAAAAGTTATGTAAATTTTCAGTATTTCAGTAATCTGCAGATGAGATACAATAAAGATTGTATTAAAATTTTAATAACTTCATTAAAAGCATTGATTTTTTTTTTAAACACATATAATTGTCCAAATTGCACTCAATTCAAGTTATACAAATTTTAAGTCGACAAAATACAAATGAAATTTTCTTGAATAAAAAACTCGATAAATAGGATTTATAAAGGAAAAGATACAAAGTTATTTATAAAACTGCCCAATTAATTTCACTAAATTAACTGCCACAGTTAATTTAGGGAAATTTATTATGACAGTAGTACAATCAACTCAACACTATTATGAG
Source organism: Amaurobius ferox (assembly GCA_951213105.1). Classification (NCBI taxonomy): domain Eukaryota; kingdom Metazoa; phylum Arthropoda; class Arachnida; order Araneae; family Amaurobiidae; genus Amaurobius; species Amaurobius ferox. The sequence continues at coordinate 100,672,922 of OX578151.1, forward strand.
TAATATAACCATAATATATCCAAAAAAGTTATGTTTCATCTAATTTCAAATATATTTAAAATGAATATTAATTTATTTTTTAATATGTTGTATTTTAGAGAAAATTTAAAATGCTACATTTTCCTAGCATAAAATAAAACTCTCAAAAAGTTTGAAATTGTTCAATATATTATGGATAGATGGCAGCACCAAACATATAATTTTGCTCCCTCAGGAAAACAAGGTGGAATTTCTGAATATTTTGTCAGACATTCTATTTGTTTTGAGCTTCTATTCAGTAACGATTTGATTAGACTAATTTATTTAAAAAAGTGGAACTTTTCAAGTTAAAAACAACAACTGCTTTGCTGTCATACTTTAAACGTCGTGAGAGATTTTAGCTACAATTAATCACAATATCTATCATTAATCACAAAACTACAATTAATCACAATATCTATCATTAATCACAAAACTACAATTAATCACAGTATCAAAGTCTTTAAAGGTGAAGACGACGACACTTATGTTTTATTCTAAACAAAAGAAAAAAAAAATACCCAAAAATATAGGGTTTTTAGGTCAAATAATTTCATCATATAAGAAATTCGGTTCCTTCAAGGTACGTAGCCCACAAACGTCAAGGGAAGACCTCTTGTTCCCTTCACCCTAAAATTATTTGTTTTTGGCCCTTCTAAATTTTACAGATACATTCTATTAAAGCCAGTAATTACATTTAATAAACTTTTTAAATGAAAAAAAATAAAATTGTTACAATATCTAAAGACTGAAATGAAGGCATAATTAAATGTTGTTCTCGAAAGCACTTATTACAAGCAAAACTTGAGAAAATGAAATCGTGCATCGCTTCAGTATCCCTAATTGCCATTAGGCGAAAAGTGTTTAATTTACCCAACATGCCATGTGATGTGGAATGCCCACTGTGGGAAAGAAATTATGATTTTTTTCCGATCTTTTTTTACTTTTTCTGCATACATAATATAAAGTATGTGGAAAAGTACTGCGGGGGGGTCGAAAATTCGAACTCGAGTATTTCGACGGAAAGATAGATTTTAATCATCACTGAACTCGAATAGGACGTTTTTGAAGCGACGTCTGTGCGTGTATATATATGTTAGTATGTGTGTGTGAGTGTGTCCTTGAATCTATGGACGTGATAGCACATGAACAAATGTAGTCTTTTGAAAATAATTTGGTATAATTATTATGTATACAGGAACTTTATCGATTTTTAACGCATTCGATTGCTCATCCCTCCCCCTACTCAAATTTAAAAAAAAAACAATCATTAAAAAAATAAGGACCTTCCATGATGATAAATAAATAATCATGCCACATGCAATTTTTCATTAATAATAAATACAAACTTAATGTTAAAATATACAAACATAAATACTTAATGTTAAGATAATACAAACATAACCGTATGTTAAGATATACAAAAATAAATACAAACTTAATGTTGGGAAAATAGCGGCCTCGAGCACCAAACCTCTGCGTGATGCTAAAAACAGCCATTTGTTATTGCTGTAAACTTTATCCTCTATTTATGGAATTGATTATTTTTATGCGCTGTATTGCTTATCGTGAATAATCTTCCAAATTTATTTTTGGAAGATTATTCACGATAAATTTATTTGACGTCCAAATTTATTTTTACAGAGAGAGTCTACTTACTTTATCTGAAACGCAAATTATTGTTCATTAACTACGCTATTTAGCCTTTCTAAATTCCCAACAAGATTCTGACTTTTCTATGTGTTGATTTCATCGTAAATTGGCGAATTTATGGGTTAAGCATAGTTCAAGTATAGAGAACAACACACAAAAACAAACTATACACAAAAACTACAGCGAGAGAGCCACTATATACAAACAACCTACCAGCTTGTTTCACATCATGGCACCATGGTAAAATATCTCGAGAACGGATAGTCTTAGATGAGTAATGAGGTTGTTCTTATTTTTTTCATCCTCGAATCATACCAAAATCTAATCAGCAAAAAGGTAACCTATATAAGTAACTTATCACTTTAATTTATGAAATTTGGCAAAAGAGTTCTTTAGCTAGAGTGGATAAATTCCATTTTTGAGGGCCATTTCGCAAAAAACAGGCAGGTTCTTTTATTCCGAATCGTACCAAAATCTAATCAGCACCAGGGTCACCTACAAGTGACCTACCTACCAAATTTTATGATATTTGGTCAATTAGTTTTTCAGTTAGAGAGGATACACACATTGCACACACATACGCGCGCACACACACACACAGACGCCCCGCTAAAATTCCATGAAATTTGTTCCATTAGTTTTCGAGTTAGAGTGGATACATACATTGCACACACAGACAGACAGAAACACACACACAAACGTCCCGCTAAAATTCTATGAAATTTGGTCCATTAGTTTTTGAGTTAGAGTGGATACATACATAGCACACACATACAGACAGACAGACACACACACAGACACCCCGCTAAAATTCTATGAAATTTGGTCGATTAGTTTTCGAATTAGAGTGGATACATACATTGCACACACAGACAGGCAGAAACACACACACACAGGCGCCCTGCTAAAATTCTATGAAATTTGGTCCATTAGTTTTCGAGTTATAGTGGATACATACATTGCACACACAGACAGACAGAAACACACACACAAACGTCCCGCTAAAATTCTATGAAAATTGGTCCATTAGTTTTCGAGTTAGAGTGGATACATACATTGCATACACAGACAGACAGACAGATAGACACACACACACACACACAGAGACGCCCTGCTAAAATTCTATGAAATTTGGTCCATTAGTTTTCGAGTTAGAGTGGATACATAGATTGCACACACAGACAGACACACACACACACACACACACACAGATGTCACCCTAAAAATAGTTTTTCGTGTTCTAGAGGTCCCGAAACATGTAGATCTGTCGATAACTCGAGTTGTGATTTTTGGCATGATTCCAATACTTTCCCTGTACATTACCATGTATTGCAGGGAAAGTAAAAACATGGGATACGCAATAATATTTCACCAAAATATTTTTGCTTTTAGCTTGAATTCGATACTAAGTGCCCCTTTCCGAACACAAAGCGTCGAAATCCGTTCACTGCATTTTCCTCTCTGTCGTACTTTATTGACTGCTTCCGGGAAAATATTAAGGTGGGGCACGAAGGAAAAAGCCAAAGCGGTAAAGACGGAGTGGGCATAAAAATGAAAAAAAATGAAAATAATAAATGGCAGTTCTAAAGATAAAACCGACCACCGAATATATATATTTTTTCAATTTATAAAATCTAAGGTTTTGATTTTGGTTTGAAAAAGATAAGTTTTGGATGATTTAGAGTAATATTTTCTCGCATCAATTTTACTTTTGAGATTAAAAAGGTTCGATGGGGACAGAACTTGGCTTTCCCTAAGATTTAAATATATATATTTTATTTATGTTTTTCTCTTAACCCATTAAATACCATTTCGATACTTTTAACTCAATCATTTTTTTTTCTTGCGATACTTTTATACTTTTACTGTCGGTTAGTTAACAAAATAACATATTTTCACGTTGGTCGATTTTCTTGCCAACGGGCGTTAATAGGTTGATATTATCTTTGTTGAATTTGATTCATTAAGATGAGTCAGACATTATTATTCACTGTTACATTATTATTCACTGTTACATTATTATTCACTGTTATTGTCACAGACATTATTATTCACTGGGATTACACCAAATTTGCATTTTTTTTTCTTTTTGCATCTCGCGACATGTTACACTTTACGCCAAAAGTTCAAAATTCTAAGAGATAAAAGCCTCTTGAACATAGTTTATTCTAGTATGGTGACGGTAGCATTGTTCGTTTTGTTATCGAAAATTGCATATGAAGCAAGAATTCATTACACTGTTAATATATAAACCTATCAATCCATGCTTCTACTTTTAACTATAACTGCAAGAAAATAGCCACTTCAATTTTCGACGGTTGTAGTTGGCCATATATATATATAAAACTTCCCCCATTAACATACCCTTTTCTTTCATAATTCTTATTCCAAATTCCTGTCTCATGACACGTGCTTATTGCAACCACATTAAATTCTATCACACGCTATTAATATTACCAAAGACTGCCCGTACTTCATCTTTTCCTTTACAATACCATATATAGTCACTATTATACTGTTGCCCCCTCTTCTCGTATAATTGAATTTTCTGGTGATCTTGGACCCGTCGGTGTACATATTTACACTGACGGGTCCAAGATGGGGAATAATACAGGTTTCCCTGTATGTTGCTTTGAAGGGGGTTCCTTAATATATTTAATACAAAGAAAATTTGGTTATTTTAATTCCGTTTTCCAGGCGGAGATTCTGGCTATTCAATACGCTTGTGAATCGGTCCTGTAGGAGGATAGGCGCGCATTGATATTTTCAGACAGTTTATCTTCATTGGCCGCCCTGAAGTCTATAAACAATAAATCTGGGTGTCTGCGAAACGTGAAGAATCGGGTGTTGTTGTTGTTGAGACCCAGACCGTCCGACCTACCAGAAAGGTGTAAGGTAACTGTTTGGATGGCCGGGAAGTGTCACCCAATTTAGACCGGAACCCAGTGGGGGAGGTATCCACAGAGACCGTACCCTCCTTCCCCTACCACCAACCTCTCGGAAGGACTTACGGATCCACATGTTTAACGTGATCGTACTCTGCATGAACACGGCGGCAGTTGTGGCAGCGTGCAAATCCAGCGCGCAAACCACCGAGCTAACCGAAATGTGCCAACAGCACGCGGTGTTCCCAGGTGGTCACCCACCCAAGTACTAACCGCGCCCGATGCTGCTTGACTTCGGTGATCTAACGAGAACCGGTGTTTTCAGCACGGTACGGCCGTTGGCCGTGAAGAATCGGGTGTATGAGGCTAGGCATTTAGTCAAAATTAGATGGGTTACAGCACATGTTGGTACGATGGGCAACGAGCTTGCTGATGGTTTTGCGAAGGAAGCGGCCCTGAGCGGGGAGCCCCTGTTGGTCCCTGCCTCGTTCTCGCTGCTCTCTCGTCAGTTGCGCGAGAGAGTTGTGAGAGATTGGGGGGGGGGACTACGGGGGATCCTTGACCTGTGGCTCGCGTACCCGTATGTTTTTCCGGGATATTGTCGTCTACTACTGGTTTCGCCGGCATTCATTCCCCTTGCATCGGTCCTGACTACGACAGCTCGCGGACACCCGATGAGCCTTGCAGTTTCGTAAATACTCGTTCCGAGTCGTCGGGTCACCACTATCTTCCCTCGATCGAACTCGCTTATATCAGCAGCTTTACCCATCACACACACACGGAAGCGATAGAATTATGCCTCAGAATCACCGGCAGCTGTTAAATACCATTCCCGCCTGCTCACATGCCTTCGTGTATTCCAGGCAAGGTCATTCGCACACAGTGGGGGAGAGAAGTCATAATAATTTGGCTCTTCAGTTACCTTCAGTTTATTTATATAATTTGTACAAATTACATGAAATAATAATAAAATAATAGTAATTTATATGACAAAAAATAACTTTAACATTAATATAAATAAAATGTTACCATTTAATTCTCGTAACTTTATTCAATTGTTCAGAAATATTATTCATGATCAACTTTTCAGAATTTTTAGATTATCTGATAAAAATGCCATAAATTGCATATTAATAACCTTTAAAATACTAGCAAATTAAATAAATATACAGTATATTTAGTTAATGGTATAGTGAAAAAAGTTTAAATTAATTGAACATTCTTAAATTCATTCTCCTTATTATCATTTTTTAGTTGAATTATTCACTTTCTCTTAATTTTACGTATCATTATAATTTACTTTATATTATACTGTTGACTCCTTTCCTTTATACTAGGTTGTATTTATAGGGGTATTTTCCAGTTTTTCTCGAAATTAGAAACACCAATATTTATCTCTTACGAGTGCCAACTGCTGAGTTTCAATTTTTGCATCAGCACTTTGTGTTTATTATCAGATGGATTTCGTTCTCGGGCAATTATTTGATTTCTACATCCTTTATCAAACTTTTCACGCTTGTCTGCCAAGTATATGGAGTTTATAGTTATTAACTATCTCTGTATTCAGAAACAAGTATTATTCTTGGTAAATTTAGATTCTTAAGCCTAGCGCCATTTTACTTTATTGGCATGATTGCTTAGTATTTCATTATTTTTTTATTTTAGAATTCTCATCATTGTTATCTGTTTATTCGTGGATTGCCAGCAACTAGACAATGTTTCTTTTTATACTCTTCGTAAATGTTGCATCTTTATTTTTTACGAATTAGAAAGCGATGGAGCTTACTGCCCGGATTTATATATATATATATATATATATATATATACACATATTTATATATATCCTATTCAAATGAAGTGTATAAGGAAAGAAGAGGGAAAAAAGTGCTTGTAAATGTTAGTGCTCAGCTGTCTTAACTCTTCGAACACTAGTATATTTATCCAAATTGAAAAAAAGGGAAATGAAATATACAAGAATAAGTAAAGTACCACAAATTGGCCGCTGGGGGTTTGTGACCCCCACTCCCCGGTTAAGCATGCTTTACCTCGCGGCAGCACTCTCGGGAGCCGGTACACACACACACACACACACACATATATATATATATATATACATATATATATAGATATATATATACATACATATATATATATACACTTTATATACATATATACATATATACAGGGTGTCCTAAAAACATTGACCTCGGATTTTATTCCTTAAATATTGATCTTAGACATATATAATAAATTACAAAGTTGCTTATAAAAAGGTACAGAATTTTACGAAATCGAATAAAATTTTCAAGGAAATTAAATTGCAAGAAATACAAAATTCAAATTTTTATACGGCCCCCGTACAAAAACATTTCCAATGTGTAAAATGTGCCCCATACACTAATATGGTGATGTACAAAATTTCAGCATTTTATCATAAAAAGTCCCAGAGATATGAAAAGACAAAAATGCTGACTTAAACCACTTTTCGATGCACCGACATGGGTTCACAGCGGGGAAAAATCATGTCGGCAGATCGCGTTTCAGGGGTCATACACAAATTACGAAAGAAAACAATGATTACATAAATAAATAATAATTTTGCTATTTATTGCTACAAAAGTATCTACACTGTGTGGAAATAATAACTTTACATAAAGAATAGAACTTTACACAAAGCTTGTTCAAAATGTTTTCCATCCATGCCAAAGATCCATTAAAGATAAGAGGCAGATATTATTTGCCTATGATACATTTTTGCGTTGCGTCATTTACACTCTTACTGTAAAAATTTACATTTTAAATGTGATTTATACCTCACCAACTTTGATTAAACATATCTCTTGGACTTTTTAGGATAAAATGCTAAAATTTTGTACATCATCTTATTAGTGTATGGGGCACATTTTACTCATTGGAAGTGTTTTTGTACGGGGGGCAGTATAAAAAATTTGAATTTCGTATTTATTCAAATTTAATCTCCTGAAAATTTGTATCGATTTCATAAAATTCTGTACCTCTATTTACACAACTTTATAATTTATTATATATGTCTAAGATCAATATTTAAGGAATAAAAGCCGAGGTCAATGTTTTTGCTACACCCTGTGAATATATATATATATATATATATATATATATATATATATATATATATATATATATATATATATATATATATATGTAAATATAAAAGATAGATTTCTAAAGAAAAATATTGAAATTAATTTCAGTGTACTTGCGCACAGCAGCATAAAACACTAAAAATATATAAAGGGTTAATATATAAAAACATAAATGGAAATAAAAATGAAGAAGGACGGCAACGTAAAGTGCTTACACAATGGCGGTAAGGGGTAGTGACCTTACTCCCCAGTTATCAACATGCATGTCTTAAATGCCGCAACACTGCACTCCTGGACGCCAGCACTGACTGTAGCCAACCTCCGGAGTGATAATCAAAATTATCGCAAGACCTTTTATAAAGGAAAGTGATATTAAAAAGCATTGGTCCAAGCCTCAGAGACAGCTAAGTTCATGCCTATGCTTCCTCTTTATATCATCAAAATAATCATATTCAGCAGTTTAGATGCTTGTGATGCCATTAGTCTCAAAGACGTATAATCAAAGTTCATAATGACCTCAAATATTCACACAAACTCAACCCATATTTTTCATTTTTTCCGTAGTAATTTTTGATGTAATGGATCATAAATTGCATTGGATATCTTTGCCTGAATGCCTGTAGTAAGAATTTTCTGTCACTTTCCAATCTGTTGACGTCACTGCTTACAATTCTTTTTGTTCTTGCTAGACCACATAAAAATACATTTCTAAATATATTCAAGTGTAAATTAGATGTCCAATTTATGATTTCTGTTGTAGGAATATTATAAGTTATTCTTTTATCATATATATAGAATGACAGTATATTATGGCTTGGACCAATATTTTTTAATATCACTTTCCTTTATAAAAGGGTCTTGTGATAATTTTGATTATCACTCCGGAGGTTGGCTACAGTCAGTGCTGGCGTCCAGGAGTGCATGCCGCGGCATTAAAGACATGCATGTTGATAACTGGGGAGTAAGGTCACTACCCCTTACCGCCATTGTGTAAGCACTTTACGTTGCCTTCCTTCTTCATTTTTATTTCCATTTATATTTTTATATATTAACCCTTTATATATATATATATATATATATATATATATATATATATATATATATATATATATATATATATATATATATATATATATATATATAATCTATATGACAAAAAAGATTCTTACAACTTCACTATCATAAAGCTGCTATCATATCAATCTTGTAATTCCATTCAATTGTTTAGAAACATCATTTTAAACCAGCTATTTCGAATACATCGACTTTCTGATCCTGGGTTTCACTTTCTCCATATCAATAATCTTAAACGCATTTGTCAAAATTACCAATATCCGGAAGTATTTGTAAATAATATTATTAATAATTTCAAATATACCACGTAATAGTTTTACACATGCATTATTTATCTTTGATTGGATAACTCAATTTTGAGAATTCACCCATTCTTATCACCTAACTTACCACTTGGCCTGTGTCTAATACTGTTTACTATTTTCGGATGACTGTTTTCCACCTTTCCTGAGTCCTATACTGATTACTATTTTTGAAAGTCTCCATACATATTATGTATCGTTCAAATGTATTCATTCCGGTGCCCACTCGCATTGACGAAGTGAGGTGAAATGCTCAGTCGCTTGTTCAACTTACACGAGATGGCAATGCTTGTGAGTTCATATTTCTGTTCGAGGAAGTAATACTTTTTTATTTGTAATTCAATTGATTTATTTTTCTCCTTCCACTAGCCAATAGACAGTTCCAATGGTGTCTATAGTTAAATACTATTGCTATTGTCAGAAACTGGCTATTCTATCGGTTTTAATTTGAATTGTATGGCTGTCCTGATGAGAATGCAATTTCGAACTAACCGCCTTTTTTGTGTAGTTTCAATTGATTGTTCTCTATGTCTTAATCTTTTATCTTGAGCTAATTATTATTGCCTTTTCTCATTTTTGCCGTGTTTTATTTTTATTTTTATTTATATTTGCATTTATATACTTTTACTTGTGAATTTTGTATCCTAATATTCTTCTCATCCCCCTTTACCATTGTAGTGATATGTTACCTTCTATCTTTATCCTTAGTCTTGGTCTATAGTTACTCATTTGTAACAGATATGCTAGTGATGGGTTTTTTTTGTACATACAGTAGTTTATGCGTAATTTTCGATTAAAATCTTTAAATTTTTATTTATATATATATATATATATATGTATATATATATATATATTATTTTCGCAAAAAAATGTAACTTTTGTCAGTATTGAAACTACGATTTGAGCGCCCTTATAATGGTGTATAGTGGCATTCTCGTTTATCCAGTTTTCCTATGAATTACTTGTTTAGTAAGAATTTTCATCTTTGATTCATATTCATATTCAGGATTGCATATTTGGGAAGTTGTATTCTGAATTGCTTGTCCAGTCTCCAGCTTAGACTCACTGGACGGGTCTGGGAGTATTACCGTGAACGTTCGTACTGCCTCCCTGGTAGAATTTTGACTTGTTCATTCTGGTGCTTCTAGATTAAGCTGTTGAGGTTGATCGTGTATACACGTGGTGGAAGAAGAAGGGTTCTTGACGCATGGTAATACAATCTCTTATGTATTCTTCTTAATGTATCCTTTTTTCATTTTTTCATTTTTTGTTGCCTGTAGTATGAGTTTAAGCATTTATAGTAATGTACTATTGCTTAATCTGAAACAGGCATTTGTTTGGGTTAATTGGAATTAAATACTCAGACCTGAAGATGAATTTAATTCTGATTAATCATCGAATTTGGGATGGTGCTGTTCTTTTCTCTTATCGGCATTATGGCCGTGAATTTGCTTCTATGGTGATGTTAATATTACTTGAATTGTATTTTTATTTTTTTTATTTTTTACATAATTCTTATTATTACATATTTCAAATATATATATATATATATATATATATATATATATGAAATATGTAATAATAAGAATTATGTAAAAATAAAAAAAAATAAATAAAAAAAAATATAAAAAAACAATTCAAGTAATATTAACATCACCATAGAAGCAAATTCACAGCCACAATGCAATATATATATATATATATATATATATATATATATATATAATGTTTATAGGGAAAGTAGTAAAATCTATCTTTTCCGTCCTTACTCAAAATAAATTTATAACATGCAGTTATTCTCTTTGCAGTTCATTTCATTGATTCATAAAAAAAAAGAAGCATTCAAAGGAAAATGGAAAGAAAAGTGAAGGACGCGGTATAAGAAACCAGAATTGCATAAATGGCACGGAACTTCAATTCCAAAGACGAATGACTAGAGGATAAATGAGGTGTGGAGGCTTTCATTGAAATGAAGGTTTTAGACGTGATTAGGGAGGTCCAAGAGCAGGAAAAGAACTTTCTGTTTATTTGGAAATTTAGAAGAGTAATGCAAGTGCGGTGTTATTTGGAATAAAAAATATTTCAGATTTGGAATGAATTTAACCGCGTGGATTTAGTTCTTTTCTTGACGATTTAAATCATTTTACTTCCCCTACAAGGACAACTTCATGGGGAAAAAAATCACCAAGTAAAAGAAACAAAAACATGTTTCCCACAAAATTATAAAATCTGAAAATGGTTTTCGCAAAGTCCTTACAGGACGAAACTATACTTTCAGGTTTAAAGTACCCCATTGAAGGATTCTAAATCAGGAAGTTACCCTAAACCTGGAAGTACTGCGTTCCTGCTGGGAAGTGGAGCAAACCATTTTGCGACTTCATAACTTTTTTAGAAAGCGGTTTGTTCCTCACAAGGAGGTAGGGGCTAATAATGTCACTAACACAAAAATTGTATCGCGGCTATTTTTACTCTAATGATTGAAACTGTTATGTTTCGTGATAATTGAGCCGTAAATAAGTTCTTTTATGCATGTAATTATGACAAATTTTACCGTATGCTGCCATGTTAAAAAAATATATAATTTCGAAATTTTTGCTCAAATACAAAAAATTCTATTTAGCTATAAATTTCTCGTTATAAAAGCCGGATAAAAAGTTTCGTGAAAATCCACTAATATTTGTGTCAGATGTCAGCACACAAGAAATCGACTAGAGACAGACGGACGGGCATCACTCTAAAAATAGACAAAACGTGCTCAGGAGGTCTTAAAACATATAGTGCATTAAAATATCGAATTCAAAAATTTCCGTTAAAACAATACTTTCTCTATACTATACATAGTAGGAGAAAGTAAAAATTTGGCAAATATTTAAGCATTCATTAAGTAGAAATCCTACGACATAAGGAACACATAGTTTTGAGAAAAAGAATACCAAAGAACAAATGCAAATAACAAAGGTCTTAAAACATAAATTGGCATCAAAATTTCAAAATCGAAAATTTTCTTGAAAACGATATTTTTAGTTTCTCTACAATACATGGTAATGTATAGGGAAAGTATTGGAATCATGTCGAAAATCCCAACTCACGCTTTCGATGTATCTACACGTTTTGACACCTCTAGAATACGGAAAAACTATTTTTAGCGTGACGCCTGTGTGTGCGTCTGTCTGGGTATTGTATGTCTGGCTGTGCAACGTATGTTACTTTAATTCAAAAACTAATTCACCAAATTAGTATTCTGTAAGTCAGTTGCAGACTACTCTGATGTCTGTCTGTCTGTTTGTGCAATATATGTATCCACTCTAACTCGAAAACTAATGGACCAAATTTCGTAAAATTTGGTAGGTAAGTCACTTACTTATGTGTGACCGTGGTGCAGATCAGTTTTTTGGTACGATTAGGAAAAAAAGAACCTGCCTTCTTTTTGCGAAATGGCTCACAAAAATAGTCAAAATCTAAAATAAAAGACAACATATGCTCAAATATATCAATTACATGGTTGTTTTATACGTAATTTTTAAAGATCGAAAGGCTAAGATCAACCCCTTTACACTAGGACTAGCCTATTATTGCGATATTTTAGTTTTTTCGCATTTTCGCTGCACCACTTTAGAAAATAAGCCCAGCTACCAAATGAGAACGGAAATTGAATTAAAAGTGGAAATCCAGTGTAATTTTAAATAATTATGGGTGTTATTTTGTGCAATTAAACTCAATGTAATGAATTATTGAAGAAATAAAGAGAACGCGGATATGAGACTGCAGGGAAAGTCATGTGCTGCCCACACTAGATTTTTTTTTATACTACACTGCTCACAACTAAAATCGCAAACACCATGAAGAAATTGATGTATCCTTATGGAATTTACAGAATATAATTGTAAGATGGAGATGTGTAGATGATCAAAAAATCATACCTGGGAAGAAATGGCATTCCACACAGCATGCGATTGAGCTTGTAGCTGAACATGATTTGCTGGAATAGGAAGTTCTCTTAATCGGCGACCTATGATGTCCCAGATATGCTCAAATGGCGACAAATCCGGGGACTATGCTGGCCAAGGCAGGATATCAAAACCTTATAGACTGACTATTCATAGTTACTCGTGTAGTATGTGGTCTGGCATTATCCTGCTGAAAAAGCAGTCCAGGTCTGGTTGATAGATATGGCTGTACCACAGGTCTCATAATGTCAGAGACGTACCGTTGTGTTGTGATACTGCCAGAAACGTGGACCAAAGATGATCATCCACCAAATGTTATACCACCTCAAACCATGGTACCATTTAGGGGGCTGTGTTGCGACTGATACAAAAAGTTTCCCGGTGGCTTTGTTGAAAGCGCCGCCATACGCGAGTACGGCCATCTGGCATGCCAAAACAGAATCGTGATTCATCCGTGAACAGAATGTTTCAACCATTCTGTCGACCAATTGCGTCTCATTTGACACCACTGGAGGCGACGTAACCGGTGAAGACGTTGAAACGGTAGATGTAGAAAAGGTCGTCTATCTCGGAGTCCTGCGTTATGCAAACGGTTTCGAATTGTTTGCGTCGAAACCATGCTATATGCAGTGTGGGATAAATGTCGTCGTGACACGGTTGCTGTGGTAAACGGCTTTCGTGCAACGCTTCTCAGAAGCATACGATCTTCACTTGGTTTAGTACACCTGGAAGCTCCACTACTTGATCTTCGTGTCGTTTCGTTGTCTCTCACGAACAGTAACACACACCGTTGAACTGTGCTCACATTACGACCCAAATACGTTCAGCGAATATTCGAAGCCTCATTTCACCTTCAAGTAAAACAATGATTTGCTGTCGTTCCGTTGACGACAACTGAACGTATGCGGTACGTCGACGTACTCTTGGCATACGGTGATGATTTTTACAACCTGAAACCAACGATGCTACAATTTAGCTGTGATATCGCTCATCCTTGACCTGAAGCTTTTATGCTGCTCGGCAAGGTGTTACGTCTCTATGCGTAACGAAATTGTGATTATTTGCATATCTCGCCTTGCTGTTTCCATTGCCTGATTTACATAAAGTTACACCTACAACTTTATGGTGTTGGGATATCAGTTGTGAGAAGTGTAAATGAGACGAAAATTACTTGATGACACAAAATGAAGACACAGCCAGTTTGCATTGGGCAGAATAGTATTCGACCTGAAATGAAGGATGGATTTTATGTATCTGTAACTCATCTACTAGTATGGAAAGCAGCGATGCTAAATTCGCACTTATTTGTGAACTTGGTCAACTATAAAAAAGTTGGGCACCTTATCGTTCGTTCGTTCGTTACTAATTCCCCCGTGGTGAAGCAGCGCCTACACATAACATCCACAAGACCCCCCAGGGCATCCCATGGCGAAGGGGAGAAGAATTGCAGCTTCACTTTTATAGAAATTCCCCGAAGGGCGGAAGTCTGACTTGGCCTCGACATGGTAACATCCATGCCCGCTGGCGGGATTCGAATCCGCAACCCGCCAATCCAGCGATCAGACGGAAACGCATGACCCTGACCGCTCGACCACCGAATGGGCTGGGCACCTCATTCTGCCTTGAATATATTGCATAATGAGACAAGATACGGCTTTTTACACTTTTACTTTCTCTGCAATACATGGTGGTGTATAGAAAAAGTATTGGAATCGTGCCGAAAATCGCAACTCGAATTTTCGACGGTTTAGAAGTTTTGGAACCTCTAAAACACGAAAAAAATTATTTTTAGCTTGACGTCTGTGCGTGTGCCCGCCCGTGAAAAATTTTGCATCCACTCTAACTGAAAAACTAATGGACTGAATTTCATAAAATTCGGTAGGTAAGTCTCCTGTGGGTGATCCTAGTGCTGATTGGATTTTGGTGTGATTCGGGATAAAAGAACCTGCATTTTCTTGCGAAATGGATCACAAAAATTGTCTGTATCTACTCTAACTGATAAATTAATTGATCAAATTTCAGAAAATTTGGTAGATAAGTCACTTATGGATTACCCAGGTGCTGATTGGACTTTGATACGACTTTGATAAAAAGAACTTGCTTTTTTTTCGAAATGGACCGCAAAAATCGTCAGAATCTAAAATAAAAGACTACGTATGCTGAAACGTATTAATTAAATGTTTGTGTTATATGCAATTTTTAATGATGAAAATAATAAGATCAACCCCACTACTCTAGTAGTAGGCGTTTTCGAGATATTTTAGTTTTTTTGTCACATTTTTCCTACGCCGATTTTGAGAATAAGTCCAGTTACCAAATGAAAATGAAAGCTGAATTAAAAGCGTAAACTCAGTATATTTTAAAATAATTATGCTTGTTATTTAGTGTAATTAAACTACATTTAATGAATTGTTAATGAAATAAAAAGACAATGAATTTAAGTATGCAGGGAAAGTCATGTTTTTTGTTTTTTGATTTTCATTTCTTATCATTAATATATTCAAAATTTCTTTTCTATTCAAAATCTTTCAAAGCGCTAGGTATCCTGTCTGCCCCCACCTTATTTATAACGTCTTTTCGATTTTTCTTCTATTCAATTTCTTTTTTTCTATTTTTCGATTTTTTTTCTATTCAATTTATTTTCTATTTAAAATCTTTCAAAGCGCTAGGTATCCTATCTGCCCCCCCCCCCCCACCTTATTTATAACGTCTTTTCGAATTTTTTTCTATTCAATTTCTTTTTTTCTATTTTTCTATTTTCTTTTTTTCGATTTTTTTTCTATTCAATTTCTTTTCTATTCAAAATCTTTCAAAGCGCTAGGTATCCTGTCTGCCCCCACCTTATTTATAACGTCTTTTCGATTTTTTGTCTATTCAATTTCTTTTTTTTCTATTTTTCGATTTTCTTTGTTTCGATTTTTTTCTATTCAATTTCTTTTCTATTCAAAATCTTCCAAAGCGCTAGGTATCCTGTCTGCCCCTCACCTTATTTATAACGTCTTTTCGATTTTTGAAAAACTGTTAAAGACATTTGGGATCTTACCTAGCTCCATGATCACGATGATTATTCAATCTCTGTTTATTGATTGAAGTAATCAGACCGCATCTTATTCGATTTTTAACACTTTACATAGTTGAAAAGTGCTTATAACTTTGTTCATTCTGTCTGTCTGTTCGCACGATAACTTCCGTAAAAGTGACTTTATCAAAATGAAATTTTAGTATGTTGTTGAGACGGTCTGTTGAACATACGGGAATGTAAATGAATAGTATCAACCAATTAGTTTGGAATTAAACCCGGGAAGAAAAACTGAAATACATTGAACCCTATGGCACTTAATTTTTCAAATATTTTTTAAACGAAGTTAAAATTCACAAATCGCTTCAAAAATTTTAGGAAATATTCCAATTATCTCATAAAATATATAAAAATAATTTTAGCAAACTATGCTCGGTTGTTTTTTAAATAAAAAGTAAAATAATAATTACACCTATATAATATGAAGAGATCACGTGACCCACTTCAAAATAAAATATGGCATCCATCACGTAAAATTATTTAACTCTGGAGTCTGGAATAAAACTGACATAAATGAAATATTCACTGCTGTTACATAGAGAACCAGACGATTTATATTTCGATGACGTCATTTGAATAAAATTCATTTTTTTTCGATGAAGTTTTAAGTTCTCAAGTAAAATAAAAGATTGTAGCTTTGTGATAATTAAAAAATATTAGCGCTGAATGCATCACATTTTAGAGAAGTTTAAATAAAACTGCATTTCAGTTGGAAAATTTTTCATAATCAATGCTTTATGCTTGATTGATCTTTATTGTTTCATTTTGATCGAGAGTTATCGTCACCACAAACTAAGAGGCACAGTTTCACTAAAAGAGTGGTTGATTCTTATTTAGGAATGCTTAAAATAAAAAGGTCCCAGTTTTGACTCTTTTATTTTAACACAATATTTTATTTTTACGTATGTACTAAGAATTGTTGTGAAGTAAGGAAATACATATCACAGTCAAATCAAATTGTATCCCTTTAGTTCAAGGATTTTATCGAAAAACACATCAAAGAGAAATAGAAAGAAAAGCAGCTGACAGCCCTGAAGATAAATGAATTGTACAAACAGAGGTTATGACTGTTAAAAAAATCTGATGTGGGCATCACAAGACTTTCAGACAGACTCAAATTCAATTTCACATTATTTCTTTAAAATTTCATTAAATTGAGTTTAAATGCACAAAACAACTCACGTAATTATTTGAAATCAAACTGAATTTACACTTTTAATTCAATTTTCGTTTTCATGTGGTAATGTATTTTCAAAGGCGGCGTAGCAGAAATGCGAAAAAAATTAAAATATCCCGAGAAAGGCTATTTCTAGAGTAATGGGGTTGGTTTTATTCTTTTTTATCGTCAAAAATTACGTATAAAACCATTTAATGGATGAGTCCCAGAGATATGAAAATACAAAAATGCTGACTTAAACCACTTTTTGATGTATGGACATGGGTTCTCAGAGGGAAAAAATCATGTCGGCAGATCGCGTTTCAGGGGTCATACACAAATTACGAAAGAAAACAATGATTACATAAATAAATAATAATTTTGCTATTGGTACAAAAGTATCTACACTGTGTAGAAATAATAACTTTATGCAAAGATTACAAAGCTTGTTCAAAATGTTTCCCATTCGTGCCAATGATCCATTAAAGATAAGAGGCAGATATTATTTGCCTACGATGCATTTCTGCGTTGCGTCATTTGCACTTTTGCTGTAAACATTTACATTTTAATTTGTGATTAATCCCTCACCAACTTTGTATAAACATATCTCTAGGATTTTTTATGATAAAATGCTGAAATTTTGTATATTATCTTATTCGTGTATCGCACGCATTTTACTCATTTGAAATGTTTTTGTACGGGGTACGGGGGTCGTATAAAAATTTAAATTTTGTATTTCTTCAAATTTAATTCCGTTGAAAATTTTAATTGATTTCATAAAATTTTGTACCTCTTTTTACGCAACTTTGTAATTTATTACATATGTCTAAGATCAATATTTAAGGAATAAAAGCCGAGGTCAATATTTTTGGGGCACCCTGTATATAATATTAAAGAAATTATATATATTATTAAAAATATATATTATTAAAGAAAATATATATGTTATTAAAGAAAAAATATATATTAATAAAGAAAAATATAATATTAAAGAAAATATGCATATTATTAAGGAAAATATACAGGGTGATTATAATTAAAGTTCCATGTTTGAAAATGGTCTCAAATAAAAATCACTGGTCATAATGATTTGAAATTTTGTGTGAACACTCCTGGAGCAATGGAATTTTATATAGTGAAGAAAAAACAGTAGTTCAAAAAGTCGCCGCTAAGAGAATAATTGGCGTTTTACTACACTAGAATGCGATACAAAAGTAATAAACGCTGACTGACTCATTGGCTAATAACGTAATAAATGTTCAATATGCTGTCCTTTGCATTTTGAAAAAACTGAAAGCGCAAAATAGCTTGTTCAACAACAGATTTGAGTGTTTCTCTAGAGATGTTGTGGATGTGATGCTAGGTTTAAGTTCCGCTAAATTGGTAATGTGTCCATTAAACACCACATTCTTCAGATGCCCCCAAAGCCAAAAATCACATGGTTTGAGGTCAGGGGGACTTGCTGGCCATCTTACAGGAAAATGGCGGCTGATGATTCTGTCATCTCCAAAATGACTGCGAAGTAGCCGCTTCACCGGTTTTGCGATATGTGGTAGAGCCCCATCCTGCATGAAAATATTGTTATCGATACACTGACGCTCTTGCAGTGTGGGTATAACGTGACTTTTCAAAAGACATTCATATCGATGGCCATTGACAGAACAGGTGACATGGCCATGGGGACCAACTTCCTCAAAAAAGAAAGGCCCGATAATTAACGCTGCTGTAAATCCGCACCACACAGTGACTTTGGGGGAATGAAGAGGCACCTGGCGTAGTTCCTGTGGATTTTCGGTTGCCAAATTTTGCGTATTAACAGTTCCGTGGAGATGGAAGTGCGCTCCAACAAACTTTCCAGGTGCTCCATCAAACAAACCAAATTTTTTTTTTTTTCAGTCCACAAAACTTTCCAGGGCCATTTATCGCCCACTTGTATCCGAGCCAGAAATTGAAGTGCGAACATTTCACGTGCAACATTGTCCGCAGGTAGCAACTTTTGAACATGGTCATTTTGTAAGGATAACATCTCAAAATGTGTTTCAAAATTTTTTGCACCGTACTGGAGGGTACATCTAGTGATCGGGCAATTCCACGTGCACTCGTAGATGCATTAGCATTACGCTCTTCTTCTAACGCTGTAGCTACGTCTTCAACTATCTCCCCATCGACTGCTTTCCGTCCGCTGCCAGGTTTGATGTCCGAAGAGTCAGTCTCTTCAAATTTTAAAATCATTTTGCGCAATTTTTTGCCACACAGATGACCAGCTTTTAATTTTTTCAACGTTCTAAACTTTCTAAGAGCTACTAAACAAGAGCTGTTATTCTCATAAAACAATTTGACAAGAAAAGCACGATCTTTTAATGATAGAGTCATTGCGACAGAACAGTAAAGATTTTTCATTAAGTTATAAGAAACAAGTTCCGCTCTTCTCTTTTTATAGCAAATTTTTTTGCAGCAGCATTTGAAGAGCAAATATGCAAAACAAGTAAACTCCACTTTTTGTGAAAAAAGATACGGCTTACGTTTGCTTAGAATTTAACATTGTTTTAAGGGATGAAAATTTTTTTCATTACTTGCATGCATATGATGATGAAAGATCGACTTTTAATTCAGTATTTGAAGGACAGTATATTAAACATTTTTTACGTCATTAGCCAATGATTAAGTCAACGTTTATTATTTTTATATTGCATTCTAGTGTAGCAAAGCGCCAATTATTCTCCTAGTGGCGACTTTTTGAACTACTGTTTTTTTCTTCACCAAACAAAATTCCGTTGCTCCTCGAGTGTTCACGCAAAATTTCAGATCATTCTGATCAGTGCTTTTTATTTGAGACCATTTTCAAACCTGGAACGTTAATTATAATCACTCTGTATATGTTATTAAAACAAGATAGATCAATCATGCATAAGCATTGATTATGAAACACTTTCCAACTGAAATGCAATTTTATTGAAAAATTTCTAAAATGTGATACATTCAGTGGTGATATCTTTTACATTATCACAGTAATACAGTAATTTATTATACTTAAATATTTAAAACTATATCGAAATATAAATCATCTGATTCTCTATGCAAAACCAATGAATATTTCATTCATATAACTTGTATTCCAGACTCCAGAGCTAAATAATTTTGTGTGAAAAAAAATCAGCAATTCTTATGTAACTCACCTTACAATCGCTTGAAATATTTGCATTCTGCATAAGTTAAAATTAGGCTTCGTGGAAGAAATAATAAAAGTTTAGGGATCATTTAAAATCATAACTATTGTAATTGCGTAAGCACGGAATTTAGATACACAGATAATACACACATACACAGATAATATATGTGTGTGTGTGTGTATGTATTTAAAGTATTGGAATCGTGCCGAAGATCGGAACTCGAATTTTCGAAGGATCTACACGTTTTGGGACTTCTAGAAGACGAAAAATCTATTTTTAGGAAGACGTCTGTGTGTGTAAGGGTGTATCTGTGTGTCTGTGTGAATATTGCATCCACTCTAATTTAAAAACTAATGGACCGAATTTCATATAATTTGGTAGGTATGTTTTTTGTAGGAAAACCTGATGTTCATTAGATTATAGTACGATTCGTAATAAAAGAATATGCCTTCTTTTCGAAATGGCCAGCAGAAATTGCCTTCATCCACTTTAGCTAAAAACTAATGGAACAAATTTAGTAAAATTTGGTGTATAATATTTCAATAACCTACAAGTGATTCATATACCAAATTTAACAAAATTTGGTATATAAATCATTTGTAGGTTATTTTAGTACGATTCAGGGAAAAGGAACGGACTATTTTTGCGAAGTGGCCCGCAAAAATCGTTAAATATAAAAATAAAAGACTACGTGTGCCCAATTATATCAATTAAATTCTTATTTTATACGTGATTTTTGACAACAAAAAGAATACGACTAACCCCATTACTCTAGGACTAGTCGATCTTGAGATATTCTAGTTTTTTCGCGTTTACGCTACGCCACCTTTGACAATAAGTTTAGCTATCAAATGAGAACCAAATTTAAGTTTAACGTGCAAATTCAATGTCATTTAAAATACTTATGGCTGTTATTTTGTGCAGATAAACTCAAATTATTATTGAAGAAATAAAGAGAACGTGAATATGAGTCTGCAGGGAAAGACATGTGCTGCCCACATCAGAATTTTTAACAATATTACAACAATGATTTATAGAAGTGAACGGGAATTATTTGCAGGCCATTTCGAAAAAAATGTAGGATCTATATTTAATGATCAACCAAATTTTTGTAGAATAAAATGTTCAACAAATTTAAGTTAACAAATTAAGTTTTAACTCTCTAGGACGTAGGAAAGTGCATTAAAAATGCCATCAAATAAGTATATTATGAAGAGTTATATAAAATTAACAAGAAAGATCAATCATGCTTAAAGCATTGATTATGAAACCCTTTCCAGCTTCAATGCAATTTTATTTAAAAAAGTCTGAAATGCAATACATTCCTCGGTAATATATTAAAACTTATCACAATACTACATTAATTTATTATATTTGAAAACTTAAATCTTCATTGAAAAAAATGAACTTCATTCAAATGAAGGCATTGAAATATAAATTGCTTGATTTAAATATCTCTAAAATGCGATACATTCCACGGTAATATTTTTAAAACTATCATAATACTACGATAATTTATTATATTTGAAAACTTCATAGAAAACAACTGAAATTATTTCAAATGACGTCATAGAAAAAATAACACGCCTGGATCTCTCTATAAAAACAGCATTTTATTCATAACTTTCTCCCATTCATATCATTCATCACATTACTACAATAATTTATTTTATTTAAAAATTAAGACCATGGAGCTACAAGTAATTAAACTCTATGCTCAAAACTTCATCGAAAAAAATTGTCCATCTCTTTATAAAATCAATTAATATTTCATTCATATCAGCCATGCAGACTCCATGGGCTAAATTATTTTGTGTTAAAGAAATACAGCAATTCTACTACAACTCATTCTACATATTTTGCTGTTTACATTTTACATAAGTGAAAAATAGGCTTCGTTGTAGAAATAATCAAATTTGGATAATCATTTATACTCAAATATATTGTATTTGCGTTGTTTCAGTATGTAGATGCACAGAATTTAAGAAAAAATAAAGTAGTTTTAGGACGGATACAACACTCAATATGAATTAAAAAGAATTTAAAAACTCACGATTTTGAAACAAGATGGATGCCATATATCATTTTGAATTGGGTCATGTGATCATGGTCACGTGATCGTTTCATATAAGAGGTGTAATTATTATTTTAATTTTTATTTAAAAAACTACTGAATATATTTCGCTGAATTTCTTTTAATATATTTTATGGAACAATTTGAATATTACCTAAAATTTTCGACGCAATTTGTGAATTTTAAATCCGCTTAAAAATGTTTGAAAAATTAGGTCCCATAGGGCTCAATGTATTTCATTTTTTCAACCCGAATTCAATCCAAAACTAATTGGGTGATATTATTCATTTATATTCCCATAGGTCCTACAGACCGTCTGAACAACATACTAAAATTTCATTTTGATTAAGTCATTTTTACGGCAGTTATCGTGCTAACGGACAGACAGACAGACAGAATGAACAAAGTCATAAAAACTTTTGAACTTTGTTGTAAAGTGTTAAAAAAGAATTTGAAACATTGTTATCAACAAAAATTTATTTTAAAACGTGGAGCCTCTCTTACATACAAAACATTAAATTCTTGGAAAGATATTTGTTATATGATATATCTCTCTTTTCTTTCTGGAGGATATCCCAAAAGTCAGAATTTAATTGAATTTGTTTTTCTCCCTGTATTAAATAATTTTTAATTAAAAAACTACATAACATATTTTATTGAAATTTTTTTTATATATTTTATGGGATAATGTGAATATTTTCTAAAAATTTCGAAGCAATCTCTGAATTTTAAATTTGCTTAAAAAATGTTTGAAGAAATAGGTCCCATAGGGTTCAATGTATTTCATTTTTTCAACCCGGGTTCAATTA